>CM032328.1:36219877-36524354 GCA_019022515.1 Quercus aquifolioides
GTCCTCCAACTCCACATAGTGTTGTAACTCCACCACGTTAGCAATGTCCTGATTTAGCCCATTCAAAAACCTTGCCATAGTAGCTTCTCTATCGTCCTCTACATTAGCCTGAATCATGGCAATCTCTATCTCCTTGTGGTAGTCATCCACGCTCCTATAGCCTTGAGTAAGACTCTGTAATTTCTGATACAAGTCCCTATAGTAGTGACCAGGGACAAACCGCCTCTTCATGGTGGCCTTCATTTCCTCCCATGTCTCAATAGGCCTCTCATAGTTTATCCTTTTGTTCATCACAAGTTGATCGCACCATATAATAGCATAGTCAGTAAACTCAATCACAGCTAGTTTTACCTTTTTCTTCTCGGAGTAGTTGTAGCACTCAAAGATGAACTCCACCTTCTTCTCTCACTCCAAGTACACTTCTGGATCATTTTTCCCTTGGAACGATGGTATCCTCATTTTGATGTTTCCTAGGTTTCTGTCAGTCCCATCTTGCCATCTTGGATCTCTTCGGAAACCTCTACCATGCCTTTCTCCCCTTGGCGCAAACCTGCCCTCATTGTTCAATGAAGCTTGATCCTTTTCATCTTCAAACTCATCCTCATGGTAGTCATCAGAATCATCCAGGCGCACGCCTTCCTTGCCTTCTAGCATTAGGGGCTCTTTGGGGAGGCTCCTCTCGCAAAGAAGCAATAACAACATCTTGCCTATCCATCCGATCCCAAATATCATTAAACACCACGTTCATACGTTCAAATTGTTGTTGCATAGCCTGCAACATGATGGATGACTCCTCCCCTCCTCTGTTTGATGCTTCGCCCCTGGAAGACATACTTTTGAAACTACAAAGAAATGTTAGAAATTGATGGGATAGCAAAGAAATTACATCTATAGTTCGTCCAGAGGAGTCGTCCATGATTACCAGTTGGCCAAACGGCCAAACCTTCCTTGATTCGTCCAGAATGGTCGTCCGTGAGTATTGATCAGTTGGATAAACTTCAATGAATCAGGTTAGAAGTCGTCCTTGTGCAAGGCGCATGGACGACCACACAAGTCTTAAAAGAGTCGTCCATGCGCACTGCACATGGACGACCCTGCAACACTTAGCAAATTCTGGGGCGGTTAATCAACCCGTGTCCATCGCCGAGAATTCCTCCCAAGTATGTAACTTCCAGCGGCGGTTATGATTTCTCTAGCCGTTGAGGAAGTTATGTCCGGATTCCACAAATCTGGGGGAAGTTATTGAACCAATAACCGCCCCAAAGTCCCTATATAAGGACCGGTCTGAAACAAGCAAAGATATGAAAAACTGAGATTTATACTCCCAATACAGTTAGAACTTCATTCGAGAGAAGATACTAATTTAGTCATCGGAGGGTGTTTGGCCGGTCCATCCCGGTCACCCTTTGACTATTTTCTCTTTTTTACAGGCCTCCGACGCCGTAGTCCACCGAAGCCGAAGTGTTCAACTAACTGATTTCATCCATCATCAGTTGGCGCCGTCTGTGGGAAGCGTAAATTGTTTTGCGATTTAGCTTTCTAAGAAAAAGGTTGAATGGTTCGGACTAGGTCGAGGACTACAAGCCCAGGCCATCAGGGAAGCAGAGACGCTTCAAGTAACCCCCATCGCGATCGCCAATCAGCGCCTGTCATGCAGTCGCCTTCCATCCAACACATGCAATCTATGGCGGCCGCAATGGCGGAGTTAACTCGCAAAAATCAAGAATTGACTAGGGAGATGGAGAGGCAGCGCCGTGAAGGACAGGCTGAGAGACAGTCCCAAAGTCAAGAAGATAGAGGAGGAAATGCTGAGCCTGAGGCTCAGTCAAGAGGCACCACTTCACGAAGGGTGCCACATTTGGAGAAGGAAATGGATCAAATGAGGAAGGTTATGGACGAGATGAAGGAGAACATGAGAAGAGCAAATCCCGTTGAGGATTTGGTTCACCGGACAGATTCCCCTTTCACGGCTTCCATCAATGGGCATCCCTTGCCGCCGAAGTTCAAAATGCCTTCCCTGGATTCATATGATGGAGCACGTGATCCTTTTGACCATATTGCTACTTTCAAGACCACAATGCATCTCCAAGGGGTTCCAGACGAGATTATGTGCAGAGCCTTCCCTACCACCCTTAAGGGACCAGCGCGAGTATGGTTCAGCAAAATACCCCCGAATTCTGTAAGTTCTTTCGAGGAGTTAAGCAAATTATTTGTCAATAATTTCATTGGGGGACAGAGACACAAACGTTCCTCGTCCAGTTTGCTGACCATAGAGCAAGGAGAGAATGAAAACCTGCGTTCCTTCATCACACGCTTCAACAGGGAAGCCCTGACAGTAGACGAGGTGGACGACAAGCTACTTTTGGCAGCCTTCCATAATGGGGTTAACTCAGACTTATTCATTCACAAGTTGTATGAAAAAGAGCCCCAATCCATGGCTGAACTCGTCCATTCAGCCCAAAACTTTATGAATGCAGAAGACGCCATCATAGCTAAGAAGAGGAA
Source organism: Quercus aquifolioides (assembly GCA_019022515.1). Classification (NCBI taxonomy): domain Eukaryota; kingdom Viridiplantae; phylum Streptophyta; class Magnoliopsida; order Fagales; family Fagaceae; genus Quercus; species Quercus aquifolioides. The sequence goes on from CM032328.1 coordinate 36,222,383, forward strand.
GAGAATTGAAAGAATGGAGGTCAACCCCCCGCGTCATCCTGACCAAGGGCCTCGTCCAAAGAAGGGACGAACGGAAGATAAGAAGGATCGAGACAGGGATAACAGGAAGGCAGGCCCATCAGCAAGGAATCAGAATTACACACCCTTGAATGCCCCACTCGATCAAGTGCTCATGCAAATCAAGGATGATCCTTCCTTGAAATGGCCAGAGAAGATGAAGGGAGATCCTAACAAGCGCAATAAGAATAAATATTGTCGCTTCCATAGGGATCATGGGCATGACACGGACGAGTGTTATGACTTGAAGCAGTAGATCGAGAATCTCATTAGACAAGGAAAGTTGAGGCATTTTGTTGGAAGGGATCATAAAGATGAAAAGTTGAAAGCGAAGATGGAAGAGTCATCGCGGCCCCCACTAGGAGAAATAAGGGTTATCATTGGAGGGACTTCTGAAGGACAATCCTCTAGATAACTAAGGAAGTAAATTTCGTATCTTGGAGGAATGAAAGTGCAGCCCGTAGGTACCATTACCTTGCCTGTAGTAGTGGGGTCATACCCGCAGCAGATAACTAAGGAAGTAAATTTCCTTGTGGTGGATTGTTCGTCCTCATATAATGCCATCATTGGAAGACTAACCTTAAACAGTTGGAGGGCAGTAACTTCCACCTACCATCTATCAGTCAAATTCCCTACGGAATGCGGAATTGGACAAGCACAAGGAGATCAATTGGCAGCCAGGGAGTGTTACCTAGCCATGTTGGCTATGGACGAGCAGATGCAGACTATGAGTATAGAAGAAAGGAAAATTGTTGCAGAACCGACTGAAGTATTGGAAGATGTTTTATTACAAGAAAATGATCCTGAGAAATTCACTAGAATTGGAACAAGTATGAAGGAGAAGGCGAAAGAAGACCTCGTCCAGTTTCTAAAGAAGAATGCCGATGTTTTTGCATGGAGTCATGACGACATGCCTGGTATTGATCCAGGTGTAATCACTCATCGACTGAACGTGTCCCCCTCTTCTAAGCCTATTCGTCAAAAGAAGAGGGTGTTCGCCCCTGAACGAGAGAAGGCTATCAAGGAAGAGGTTCAAAAACTGACCACAGCACAGTTCATCCGGGAAGTCTATTACCCGGATTGGTTGGCAAATGTAGTGATGGTGAAAAAAGCAAATGGCAAGTGGAGGATGTGCGTTGACTTCACTGACTTGAATAAGGCTTGTCCTAAGGATAGTTATCCCTTGCCTCGTATTGATCAACTGGTTGATTCTACCGCTGGCCATCAAATGTTGAGCTTCATGGACGCCTTCTCAGGATATAATCAGATAAAGATGGACGAGGCAGATCAGGAAAAGACATCTTTTATTACCAGTTAAGGTTTATTTGCTACAAGGTGATGCCCTTCGGTCTGAAGAACGCAGGGGCAACTTATCAAAGACTGGTGAACCACATGTTTCGTCCACAAATAGGACGAAATGTGGAGGTGTACGTGGACGACATGCTTGTGAAGAGCTTAGACGAAGGAAACCACTTGGACGATCTTCAGGAAACCTTTGAAACACTTAGGCGATACAAGATGAAGCTGAACCCAAGTAAATGTGCCTTCGGAGTATCTTCAGGAAAGTTTCTAGGATTTATGGTTTCAGAGAGAGGAATTGAAGCAAATCCAAACAAGATCCAAGCCATATTAAACATGGAGCCACCGAAGAACATCAAGGAAGTCCAATCTCTAACAGGACGAGTTGCAGCACTAAACAGGTTTGTCTCAAGAGCCACTGACAAGTGTTTACCCTTTTTTAAGATTCTCAGGAAGGCATTTGAGTGGACGGACGAGTGTCAAAGGGCCTTCCAGGACCTAAAGCACTATCTTACCACGGCCCCATTGCTAAGTCCGTCAATGCTAGGAGAAGAACTATATTTATACTTAGCAGTGTCCCCACATGCCGTGAGTTCAGCGTTGGTCAGGGAGGAAGAAAAGGTACAGAAGCCTGTGTATTACACTAGCCGGGCACTGAGAGGGGCGGAAGGAAGGTGCCCATTGATAGAGAAGTTAGCCTTCGCACTAATAACAGCTTCTAGGAAGTTAAGACACTACTTCCAAGGTCATGTCATCAATGTCATGACGGATCATCCACTCAAGAAGGCATTGAATAAGCTTGAAGCTGCAGGACGACTAATTCAATGGGCAATTGAGCTCGGTGAGTTTGATATTCGGTACCAACCGAGGAATGCAATAAAAGCTCAAGCCCTAGCAGATTTCATTGCAGAATTCACTCCGAGTTATGAGGACTTGGATGACAAAGAAGGCAATAAAAGATAGGTCGTTCATGTAAATGGATCATCTACACTGTATGCAGGAGGTATAGGAGTGGTTTTACAATCACCAGAAGGAGATAAATTGAATCACAAGGTTCGCTTGCAGTATCAAACAACTAACAATGAAGCAGAGTATGAAGCCCTTCTTAAAGGGTTGGAGTTAGCTAAATCTGTGGAGGCAGACTCAGTACTCGTCCTGGGAGATTCACAGTTGGTTATAGGCCAAGTAAATGGAACATGTGAAGCCAAGGAAGATAGAATGAAGAGGTATCTGAAGAAGGTGTTACGCCTTATGAAGAAATTCAGAGAAGCTAATTTCGTGCAAATCCCGAGGGAAGAGAACATGGAAGCAGACACTCTAGCGAAGGAAGCCTCCGCCAATGAAGCAATGGACAAGTTAGATGAAATACAGTACCTGCCAAGCATAGACCTTCTAGAAATGTTGCAGATAGAAGGTGAAGAGAATTGGATGACCCCGATAGTCTCATACCTGAAGGACGGAAGGCTTCCAGAAGGGAAGGACGAAGCCAGAAAGCTAAGAGTTAAATCAGCCAAATACATCCTTATAGACGAGATTTTATACAAAAGAGGTTTTTCACAACCATACCTGAGGTGCTTAGCTCCAGACGAAGCGAACTATGTATTGAGGGAAGTTCATGAAGGAGCATGTGGTAATCACTCAGGAGCCAGATCACTCGTCCACAAGGCCATCCGTGCAGGGTACTACTGGCCAACCATCCAAGCTGATGCTAAGGCATATGTTAAGGTATGTGATCAATGTCAACGTTTCAGTAATATTCCTAGACAGCCTTCAGAATACCTCACCCCAATGATGGCCCCTTGGCCTTTTGCACAGTGGGGTTTGGATATTTTAGGCCCCTTCCCAACTGGAACTAGACAGATGAAGTTCTTAGTGGTGGGGATAGACTACTTCACTAAATGGGTGGAAGCTGAACCCTTAGTGAAAATTACACAGCAAAATGTCAAAAATTTCGTCTGGAAGGACATTGTATGCAGATTTGGAGTACCAAGAGTGCTAGTATCTGACAATGGACGACAGTTTGACAACACCCCCTTCAGAGAATTTTGTGAACAGCTTGGAATCAAGAATCACCATTCCTCACCCTCCTACCCACAAGCTAACGGACAGGCAGAAGTAGCAAACCGATCCTTGTTGAAAATCATCAAGACTCGGCTTGAAGGGGCAAAGGGAGTATGGCCGGATGAATTACCAGGTGTTTTGTGGGCTTACAGGACAACAGCGAGGACTCCCACAGGAGAGACTCCTTTCAAATTGGCTTACGGGAGCGAAGCAGTCATACCTGCGGAAGTGCATATGGCCAGCCATAGGGTGATGAAGTATCAGGATGAGGAAAACAACGAACAGCTTCGTCTCAACCTCGATCTCATAGACGAGGTAAGAATGGACGCGGAGCAAAGAACAGCAAGGTACAAGAATCTCATGGCGAAGCAGCATGATGCTATGGTGAAACCCAGGCGCTTCAGTGTTGGGGATCTCGTCCTTAAAAGGGTTTCTTTGGCCACCAAAAACCCGGCCCATGGGAAGCTGGGACCAAACTGGGAAGGACCTTACAGAGTTATCAACTCCAAGAGACAAGGATCCTACTATTTAGAAGCCCTGGATGGACGAAGGTTAGAGCACCCGTGGAATGTTGAACACCTAAGGAGGTATTATCAATGAAGGGTGATTATGGACGAGCCTTGGAATGGACGAGATCCTTGGACGTTTGAAGTAATAATATTATTTTCCAATATTTGCTTATTACTATTGTGTTTTTAAGTGTATAAGTATTTTATGCTGCTCATGGACGAAGTTATGTTGTATTATGTGTTTTTAATTCCCTAAAAGCACAAGCTCTTAAGCATGTGCCATGATTGTGGACGAATGATTACATAGTATGGATTTCTGAATATACATATGGTGTGTTTTAAGTATGTATGATTGTATGGGAATCCTTTATTTTCTATGATTCAAAATGATCCACGGAAGGCGAAAAAGCCAAAGACGAGTAAAATCCTTGAACGCAAGGAAGTATCGTCTAAAAAGCTTTCCTTTGAATAAGGATAAAGTAAGAAAAATAAAGGTATGTCCGTCTAAGCTCAAGACGAGACAAACCAGAAGTGTAATCGTCTACACCACGGACGAACAATGTGCGTGTTAAAACACCACAAGCCCATAGATGAATCAAACCAACTTAACAATCCAGCCCATGGCCGAGAATTTGTTGGGAAGATTTTCAGGATGAATAAATAATCGTCCTAAATCTGGGCAACAGATTAAACCTGGCAAAATTTTAAGGACGAATAAATAATCGTCCTAAACCTCATGTTATGCAAGGAAGGAGCTCGTCCCTATGATTCAAGACGAGATGAAACCTTCATAAAAGAGTCCACGACCACAATAATGGTATGGACGACATAAGTGAAGTTTGTTCACAAAACTAAAGGAATATTCACACAATGAACAATGAAAAAGAAAAGTATTCATACATTTATAAAATTCATAGGGTAGACGACCATCGTCCAAAAACCCTTAGAAGAGTAATAAGTGCTTATCCATAAAACTCGTCCATAAACTTGGACGAAGAAATTGTACTTGAATAAATTTTAAAAGAAAAAAGAAGAGTAAAAGCCCAAAACACTAGGGCACTTTTAAACGAAAACATTAAAAAACCTTCTGAAAGATGAAGTCATTTTGCTGGGTTCGTCTTCGGATCGTCCTGGGTCACCTCGTTACTGGCATCGTCCACCACATTGATGTCCTCAGAGCTCGTCATAAGCAAGGAACTCTCTGTGGCAAGGGGGATCTTAAATGCATCGAAGTTCAAGTCAGGGAAGGCGTCCTTGGCATCAGCACGGAAGTCCTCATACCCAGCAGCGTAATGACTGTCTAGACAATTCTTATACTCGTCAGACTTCTTGAAGGCTGATATGGCTTCTTCACGTGCCTTCTCCAAGGACGAAGTAAACTCTGAAACTTGCCCCTCCAAGTACGCGATGCGAGTATCTTTTTCAACAACGTCTGCTTTAAGCTCCTCAACCTCGTTCTTCAGTTTCGTCTCAATTCCTAGCAAACGGTTGACTTCATCTGTCAGCCTGATCACCTCCCCCTTTTTTAGCAAAACTTCATTGCTCAGCTCTTTAGCCTTCTCTCTTGTCGTCTTGGTCTCCTCAGCAAGTTCCTTGGCCTGGCATGTCGCTGTATAAAACTTTGACATAGCCTGTTCATGGACGAAGGAGAGTTAAAAAAAAAGGGAGAGAAAAGAAGAAGAAAAGAAGTATATAAGGATGAATTAAAGTCATACCTTGAAGAGATCATGGATGCCAGAACGTTCAAAATCTTTCACTGACATGTTGTAACATTCGTTAACTTCGTTGTCTGTGACGATCCCTTTGAACGTCCTCCATGCATACCCTTCGTCCAGCACCAAGTTGGAAGGACGACTTGACTGCTCTGACGGATGAGGCTTATGAGAAGTCTTAACTGGAGGGGGAGTAGGGTCAGTCTGATCAGGATGAATTATCTGGACGGGCTTCACGTCGGCAGGAGGGTCGTCCAGATTCACCGTCGGAGAAGTAAATTTGGGGACCTTGGGAAGAGAAGTCTGGCTGGTCTTTGGTTTTTTGGAGCCTCGACGACTGGGAAGGTTGTCCAGGTCCACAGCACTTGAAATTTTAGACTTCCTCTTCCCAGCCTGGACGGCAGTCTTCTGGACGACAGGAGGCACATGAGCGCCCTCGTCCCCACTGGTTACTGTTTTGTCTTTATTTTCTCTCATCGTCATTATTCCTATGACGAGGAAAATCAGAATATAATAAAAAAAAAAGAAAGAAAGAAAAAGAACAGAGAAAAGAGGGATAGACGACACTTACTTCGTCGAGTGGTTTCCTCGTGACCTAAATTCTCGGTAGTAGGTTTTGGGCCAAGTCCCCACGTAGCTAAACTACTGAAAGTTACTAAATCGTGGAACGTCCTTTTAGGGAAGGCACGTACTTGGTCAATTCGATCCAAGTAAGACCTATCCAAACGTGGACGAGTTACAGCTGCACCAATAAAAGAAAGTTGGTTAGACGATTGAAAGTTTGAAAAAATATAAGAAATAAAATAAATAACATGAGAAGAAAACATACCCTCAGGACGAAGGCGACCTATGGAGCTGGTAAAAGGAGGGAAGGGGGCATTACTAATGTCTGTTGGGTCCCCAGCCCAGTTTCCAGAAATGATAAAAAATTCTTGTTTCCAGAGCCTATCAGACGAGCTACGGCCCTTTATTAGACTATAGTGAGAGCCTCTGGACGAGAACTGGTAAAAACCAGCTGATTGTTTTATTTCTGAGGGCTTATAATAGTAGAGGAACTCGTCCACTGTTATAGGACGTTCCCCTTCCAGTGCCTCATGCCATAACACTTGCATGGCAACTATCGTCCTCCAACCGTTGGGATTAAGTTGATTAGGACCAATACCTAGCCTATGAAGAAGACCTCTACAAAATGAATTTAGGGGAAACCTAAGACCAGTTAAGAGATAAGACGAGTATACCCCCAAACCAGAAGAAGGTGAACAACACCACTCTCCTTCCCTAGGTAGACGAGGTTCAAACTCGATAGGAATTTGGTATCTATCTACTAATGTTTTTAACTTAGGAGCGTCTAAGGTGGACGTTACCTTAGGTGCACAGCTATATATGATGTTTTCCTCTTCCTCCTCCTCGTCCTGAGAAGGGCTGGGTGGCACTCTGGACGAGCTAGCTCCAGTTCCAGAGGCCATCCTACGTTGCATTTCCTGAAATTCTTCTAAGGGAACGCCAGGGACCCCGGACGAATACTGCTCGTCCGAGGAACTGCTACTAAAACTAGTGCTACCCTCACCACTCTCATAACTTCCAGACGAGACGTCCTGATAATCGTCTATTTCTCTCTCTGTACTACTAGACGAAGACATAACTAAAGTAAAGATCAAAACAAAAACCTAAAGGGAAGAGGAAGTACCTGGGAACTAGGACGAATGCTAGACGAGAATCTTGGACGAGATAGCAGAAGGAAGTTTATGAGAAAGGTGAGGGGTAAGAAAGAGAATATGCCTATTTATAGGGCCCAGAAGTAGGGTCAGCGAAGCGACATCATCCACTGGGAAAACGACACGTGGCAATCGCGTGGAGAAATGTAATCGATTTGACCGCTTAACGAATTAAACCATGACACGTGGCTGTATAAATGGGATAAAATCCCAATAAAGTCCCTGGACGACACCCTGGACAAGGGGGCAACTGATGGGATAGCAAAGAAATTACATCTATAGTTCGTCCAGAGGAGTCGTCCATGATTACCAGTTGGCCAAACGGCCAAACCTTCCTTGATTCGTCCAGAATGGTCGTCCGTGAGTATTGATCAGTTGGATAAACTTCAATGAATCAGGTTAGAAGTCGTCCTTATGCAAGGCGCATGGACGACCACACAAGTCTTAAAAGAATCGTCCATGCGCACTGCACATGGACGACCCCGCAACACTTAGCAAATTCTGGGGCGGTTAATCAACCCGTGTCCATCGCCGAGAATTCCTCCCAAGTATGTAACTTCCAGCGGCGGTTATGATTTCTCTAGCCGTTGAGGAAGTTATGTCCGGATTCCACAAATCTGGGGGAAGTTATTGAACCAATAACCGCCCCAAAGTCCCTATATAAGGACCGGTCTGAAACAAGCAAAGGTATGAAAAACTGAGATTTATACTCCCAATACAGTTAGAACTTCATTCGAGAGAAGATACTAACTTAGTCATCGGAGGGTGTTTGGCCGGTCCATCCCGGTCACCCTTTGACTGTTTTTCTCTTTTTTACAGGCCTCCGCTAACGCCGTAGTCCACCGAAGCCGAAGTGTTCAACTAACTGATTTCATCCATCATCAGAAATAATTCCTCACAACACTCCCTCACGTGTTTACACTCAAATTATGTCACTCACACTCGTGTTTCACTCTTAAATTGGCTTTTTCCCGATATTAGTCTCACACTCTCTTGTCTTTTTTCCACTCGTAGCTTCCTCTTTTCAGTTCCGCATTAAACTAATAAACTTGATCAAGAAATTCAACTTGTAGTATTTAAACTAATACCAATGGCAAGAAAATATGACGAAAACACTAAATCAAAGGAAGAGGACAAAAGAAAATAATATCTTGTTTTGAGAGAATTGAAACTACAAACAATATTTTTTTTTTATGTTTTCTATTTCTTTTTTGAAGCCTCTCTCTTTTTTTTTTTTTCACGTTTTTTTTTCACTTTTTTTTTCGGGAGCTTGGTGCACGATTTTAACCTAGTACACATCACAAAAGAAGAACGAGGAATAAAGAACACAAAAGGAACAAGATAGGATGATAACAGGAAACAAAAGATAAAGGGATAGAAAATTGATTTTAGAACCTATGCTTTGATACCAAATGATGCGAACCTCAATCGACACGCTTTGAGACCCAACAAATAATATTGGAATAATTGCCCAAGAAAGCTAAAATTTAGATTTTTGATAGAACTCTGACCCAACATTTATAAGTGAAATGCGAACCAAAAGTATAAGTAACAAACCTTGACCCAATGATTATAATGGAATCACGAACTGAAGGTATAAAGTTTGAACGCCACAAGGAAGAATTCCTGATAAGTTCACAGTTCTTGAAGAACTAGAAGAAGAGCAAAGCCTTACCTTTTTTCTGATTTTTATTCAATAATCCCCCTATTACAATGAGTGCATGCTATTTATAAGGCATGAATGAAAATAGAAAAATATAATAAAAAAAAAAGTTCTAAATAGTAAAACCCTAAATAAAAGTTGATTTGGTCTGAAATTAGCGGATCCAAAATAGGAAAATAGCTAAAAAACGTTCTAAATAATAAAAGCCTAAAATTAAGGTAGATCTGGTCCGAAATTAGAAGCTCCAGAATAGGAAAAATGTCTATTAACTGATATGGAGCTGGAAAGTCAATCAGCCATTAATCCATGCCATAAATCACGCCCAATTAAGACAGATCAGCCCTCAATAGCTTGGATTAAATTTATTACGCCTTCATCTTCCTTTGGGTTAAGCTTGAAATGTCCTGTGTTAGAATCAACCCAAATCTCTTGAATCAGCCCATTAAGTGCTTCTTTGATCTTCTTGGATCTTGCTTTAGTAATAGGCCCAACTGGAACATACAATGGATCCTTGAATGCTTGTTGATTCTCATCAACCTTTATATACCATTAGTGGGATACCTATATGCCTAACTTTTGCAATATAAAACTTTTATTGGGAGCCAAACCTAATGGATCTTGTAAACTAACATTAATAGCTTTCACAAAACCTTTAACCTTATAGGAATAAATTTCCAAGTTCATACTCTCAAGCAATCAGATCACTCCCACCCTCGTACTTAGTTTCTCATTTGACATATTTTATTCAATAAGATGGGTGATTCATCCACATGAGAACAAAACATAGATCCACAAACCCAAAGAAAATAAACTTTAATGCTATGAAACTTATACTTTAATTCTAAATTAACCAATGTCAATTTAGTAGTAAATTCGACCTTCCTATGGGTAGAGGCGCATCATGCATGAATTTACTATAAACCTTCATTCATAAAACTAGTAAGTAGAAACACTAAGAATCAAATTTTCCATACCTATGGGCCTAGGAAAAATATCATCTTAATGCTACATTTACCATCTTATTCCAATTAAATGATAAAAATAATAACATCCCCACGGGGCCAAGTCATTATCTTCATGAATTAATTGCCACTTAGATGCCTTTATTCCTAATGAAGTCTTGTAAAACTTTCTTGATGTGATTATCATCATGGCTTTAGATGCTATGGCAATTCCTAAGTCATTTTGATATTCACTACTTCATATGGCATCATAAAGATTAACTAATCCTAATATGATATTTAAAGACAAGTGGAAGAAACCATAAATACGCTAAAAATATCATATATTTTAACGATGTAATGATCAAATTTTCATATATAGTCACAAACTTTATAAAATCAATGCACACTATATGCAAGTCAGACAAGATAAGTCGATAGCCCAAACCATGTTTTATTTCTATGAAAGAAACATAATAATCTATATGCAAGAAGTTATCATGACAGATATCCACTTTCATGAGAAACTTAAATTTGAAAAACCAATCATGATCTTCATAGAAACATTTGGCCAATGCCAAATGCAAAAGGAATAATTTTCCATAGATAGTCTCCTATATCCGAAAACTATCCCATATTAAAGCCATCCAGCCCAAATGATGGTATATGCTATTTTAGTAATAAGCTTCAACACTATATGCTATGAACCATACACGAGATACATGGCATAAAACTTAACATTATTCCATGCCTCTTAAAACTGAGTTTGCTAACATTGGTTAAAAGGCCAAATTTTGATGGCATAGTTAATTTAGCTAAAAGGTCCCAGCACAAAAGAATATGCAATGCAAATACTTTATATTCTTGAATCCATATGTGCATTGGAAATTTAGCCAAATCATAGAAAAATCTATGAATTAAAAAATTACTAAACAACATAGCATGAAGGATGGCTTTGATACCAAATGTAAGATAAAATTTAGAGTTGTGGTGGAAACTAAATAAACATAAACATACCTTCGGCTATAGTTGTTTAAGTGTTTAGAGAGAAAAAAGACTCACTATACGATAGTGTATATATAAAAAGGTGTCTTCTAGTCTATGACCTTTACCTTACATATTTCCTTTTAATGGAGACAGGCTATATATATATATATATATAGGCTAGACTAAGGACCCTTTTAAATTAAGATTTGTTCCATATCCTCCTTCCATCAAGGAGTTTAAAACTTGTAACTTCAAAGTGTTTATTAACTAAAGAGGTTATACCAATTGAGAGTTACTTAGAAATTGTTATTCACCATAACGTCTTTCACAAATAAAATCCTTAAGACATGAGTTTTCATTTATCATTTAAATGTGGGTCACATAAAGTTTTATTAAAATCTTACAAATACATTATACATTTTTGCAAATTTTTCTCGTGCATTGCACGGGTTAGCGACTAATAGTATCATAAATAGAACAACCCAACATGCTGTTTTATTCGAAGAGTACCTATCCTTGAGACTTTGCACGTTATGTAAAGAAAATAGAGTTTGATGGAAATTTAGACCTCTTAAACAACCAAATTGCGTAGCCTAGATTAATTAGTCAAGTTGTTACTTAGTCAAATTATGCAATTTCTAGGTTAAAGCAATTCAACAATCATATCAAGAATAATAATGCAGCGGAAAATAAATAACACAAGATATGATCACCCAGGAAACCACACGGTAAAAACCTGGGGAGGATTTGACCCACCGATCCTCAAGGCATAACAGAATTCACTATGAAAGAATTGAAGTTCTTACAAAAGGACTACAAGCTCCCCGCTCGACTTCCTAATGCTACCCACCAGTACGAACTTCCTGACACGACCACGCGCAGGCTCCGAATCCACGGACTACTTCTTTCTTGAATTCCTCAATCAGCTACAAGCTCCCCGCTTGCTTTTCTTTTTAAGTTCCAATGGTTGCAACTATGTTGATCATCAAGATATTGACAACCCTAAGTTTATGTGAAGGAAAGCTCCTCAAAGATCTCACAAGAGATTCACACAAACAGCAAATATGAGCAACAATACAATATGGACAACCTTCAAAAACGTGGCTAGGGTTTTGTTTATATACCTAGGGTAAAAACATAAAACCCTAAACGTTTAATGAAGTAGGGCTGAGTTGGAAATTCTGCAGAATAATCAACCTGTGCGATTTTCGATCGATCGAGTCTATTCTTCGATCGATCGATCGAGTCTACTAGGCCAAAAGTCCCAAGTACTTTTGCAGCCACTCGATTCCAACTGTACAATAATAAACCAACTTTGAGCAAGCCTAAACAAGACTAAATACAATGTTTTGATCATGGTTTGCCAACATTACAAATTAGAGTTCTAAATACATAAAATCCTAAGACCTTAGAACCTAACAAACTCCCCCTTTGGCAATCCGTGACAAAACCATAATTAAAAGCTCAAAGTTTTACAAGTAAAAGCCCTTTACAAAGATAATGCTCATAAAATCAAATTCAGCCTAACTACTATCCATCAGTTGCAAGTGTAGACAGCAGCTTAGTTGAATCAACCTGTATATTCCTGAAATACTCAACAAACGCATAAACGCATGTGTGACAGAAAAGAGTAAAACAACAGGTATAACATCCTTGTAAGATTCACACAACACAAAATAAAGACATATATGAATGATCAACTCATAAATATAAATCAATAAGCAGTGAATCATAAAGCAACAAGAATCAACAAAAATATCATGTATATCAGTCAATGTTACTCCCCCTAACATGAACATCCCCAAAAATGATATACAAAGTGAAGCACCTAGATACAATCTAAAAAACTCCACAAGCTCCTCAAAACAAAAAGTCTCCCCCTAACTATAAAAACTCCTCAACAAGTCAAAAATACCACTCCCCCTTTTTGTGACGGAATGCCAAAGGGCAATCACAAGTCGCCATCAAAAGAAGGTGGTGAGGGTGAATGAAGACGCGCCAAGTCAGCTCGTAGAGCACGAAACTCATCTAGCAAGTCCACCAAAATCTGACCATGAGCCGCCTGAACGGTCATGACAGTCTCCAAAGTACGACGAACATCGAAGTCGGCCGAAGGAGGTGGAGGAACATCAGCAGCAGCAGCATCATCACCAACTGGATCAGGAACATCCTCACCAGCAAGACCTGCAGAAGAAGAAGGAGGAGGTACGCTACTAGAGGGCTCAGACCTAGGGTGTTTAGAACCAGCTCGAAGATGAGCAGCCCTTTGTCTAAGAAAAGACGCACCTATAGGAGTAATAACATGAACGGGCTCAGAGGAAGGGAAGCCACCAAGATCAAGATGAAGGAGAATCCTATGAATGAAAATAGGATGTACAAGGGCATGAGCAGAAGATGAACTCCTATAAACATCGTTCAAAAAACGAAGAAAAAGATGGGGAAAACTAATAGGAGCATCAGTAACCAGAGCGTACAAAAATACACACCTCTCAAGAGGAATGGTGTGAACATGGGAAATGGGCCAGATAGAATGACACGCTATCCTAAAGAAGAGATAGTGTAACCCGGAGAGCTCAGCAGAAGTGATCCGAGGATCAGAACCCCACTGGACAGTAGTCCCAGTGATGTAAGACAAGACATCACTAATCTCGGGAGACACGTCATATGGATAGACAGGATGTCGAACCAATGGTACCCCTAGAGCATCAGCCACTACCTCAGGAGTAATGGAGTACTCTACACCTCGTATCCAACTCTTGACTAGAGTGTTGGAATCATAGATGCGGATAGAGATGTTCGAATAGAACTCTCTAATCAAGGCAGAAGGTGGAGGAGGATCAGAAATATCCACCAAGGGTAACCAGCCCCTACGCTCAAAGTTTGCCCTAATGGCAGGATCTAGTTCATCTAAGTGAACAGAACGCTCAGCCCAAATCTTTCTCCTAACATTCAGCTTCTCATAAATCTCTTGGTTTTCCTCACTCGAAAACTTCTCACGGTCATAGGATGGAGGGGGTGAAGGAGAAGGTGAGGGAACATTCCTACGGGCTCTAGTTTTCCTAGGCATAGTGCTAAGGAAAGGACAGAGACACAAAGTGAAAAACCAAAAGAACAAGAGAAAACGGAACCAAGGGCAGACTGCAAATTAGCACAATAAAAAATATAGAACAAAAATCTATATGATGCATGAACATTAATAATGTTGTGATGCATGATCTAATGCAGTAAACAAATAAGTTTAATTGAGATTGTATTGACAAAATTGGCTTGAACATGGAATTTTTTATCAAAAATCTCAAAAATTGAAAACCACTTGTTGAAATTTTTTTACCAAAAAGATGAATTGAGCATTATAAAACACATTACATAGATTATAATGCTTATTTACAACTACACAACAAGCCAATTTCATCAAATTCTTCCCAATTTAACAAAAGCCCCAATTCGGATCAAGAACAAACCCTAGATTTTTCAATTTTTCACCAAACTCAAAAGTGATCCAATTAACAGGTAATAATCATGTTTATGAAGTGTCCCCACAAAAACCCAATGATCAATTTCATAAAATAGGGCTTGAATCAACAGAAAAACCCCAAAAATGGCAAAGTGCGAAAAACGCCCTCAAATGCATGGATTTATGCATGAAAAGATGAAAATAAATTCAAAAGGAAGGGCACAAGGGTCTTACCGACTTGAGGAGAGAGAGATTTTGCAAAAAGAACGGAGGAAAACGACAAAAATCTCTATGTGGAGCCTTGCCTCGTTGGAGAGAGAAAAGAAAAAGTTTGAAAAGTTTGAAATAGAACTTTGAAAAAGTCAGATCAGAACTTTTAAAAAAGCTTTTCCACGATGTTCGATCGATCGAAAATAAGATTCGATTGATCGAAACACACAGTCATTTTGAGACAAATGAAAGCACTTTTTCGATTGATCGAAAGTCAGATTCGATTGATCGAAACACACAGTCATTTTGAGACAAATGAAAGCACTTTTTCGATTGATCGAAAATCAGACTGGATCGATCGAAATGGGCAGAGGCTCACTAAATTTTGAGAAAAAATCACAGTTTTGAAAGACAAACCAAATTTTGAAAAACAACTCCTCAAAGCATTAAATTATAGAAAGAAAATGCATGAGTATGAGATGGAATGCTTTTTCAAAAACCCAAAATTTTAAACCCAATTTTCTCAAAAACAAGTTTCAATCATTCTTCCTTTGAATATTCTCAAGCAACAAATATGTTGTGCACAAATCTCAAGATAATTTCAAACTTGGTTGGTCAGACCAAAAGCACACACTAGCATGTACAGTGTTTAACAAAGAGTAACTTGTGTAGTGTGTGATACTAGCAAAAACTTGAGATACATGTGAGGTGATATGTGAATAACAATCAAACACAAAGTCTACACAATTCATCACATAGAATTTAAAAGAGACTATCACCTAAAGAGTTACATCCTATAACTCCCACATCTCCTAGAACAAAAGCTTGCAATCATGTAAGTTTCTTGTATTTTTGCCCCATTATTTAGGTGAAATTTGGCATAAAGCCTAATAGTACACACCAGATTAGATTATGTGAATTGACATCAAGCCTAATAGTACACACCAGTTTTAAGCATTAAGCATTTAAGCATTTAAAGAGGCTACACCTTATGTTCTTTTTGTGCATGTGCTACACTTTCTCGAGCACAAAATCTTATGATATGCACTAAGGTGTTCATGATTGACTAGTGAACAGTGGTGAGATGGTTATTTATGCCTTTCTCAAAAGGATCAAGTCCGACAGTCAAATAACATGTGACTTCAAGATTAAGACAAAGTGATAAACACTATAAACATCTTTCCCACACAACATGCACTACAAAGTTTTAACTAGTCAAGTGCAATATTTAAGCTTATCAAAGTTAAACAAGGTACACAGAACATGACATGTGTCAAAAGATAGACCAACCTTGTTTTTCAAAAATCAAGAAAAATAGTGTCTAACATAATTTTTGCTTTCTCCTTTTTTTTTTTTTTTTTTTTTTTTAATTTTATTTTATTTAAAAGAGAAAACAAATAAATCCTAGAATGAAATGCATGAATGTAATGCAATGCAAGTCCTAGAACAAAAAAAAACACAAAAACCAAAGAACAATGGTCACAAAAGAGTAGAGCAATGAAGCACAAGGACCATGTCAGAAAGACTCAGTTAGTTCGAGTCTTTTGCATCCAAGACTTTTTAGATGCACCACGAGCATTGGAGTTCTTATTCACATTCGAGTGATTCCCAACTCCAGGATTGGAATAAAGGTTTAACACCTTTACCAATTCACCAATTAGTGCCATAGGATCTTGTGCTTGAGGCACAGGCACTTTTGGTTTAGTTGCTCTCTTATCAGCTTGAAGCTTGTAACAGTTAGGACGAATGTGTCCAGACTTACCACAATAATGACAAACCCAAGCAGGTTTACCATGCATCTTGTCCTTAGATTTGGTAGGCTCCTTAGGTTTAGATTCTCTTAAATCTACCCTAATCTTCTTAGGTGGTGAAACTTCTATGGGTTTAACTATCTCACTCACAGGTGATTTGACAGTTTCACTCACAACCTCACTCACAGAAGGTTCAGAAGAAGAAGAAGGAACAAAAGTAGTGGAATGTGGTCCAGAATCAAAAATGCTTTCAACATATCCTAACCCAGTTTTATCAGTAGGAGACTTTTGAACATTCAACATGTGATCAAGTTTAGAACTAGCAGATCTAGCAACAGATAAATCATGTTCCAAAGTTCTAACTTTATCAAGCAAAAGCATGTTCTCAGATTTAACATTATTCAAAAGCTCATTAGCATCAAACAGTTTAACAAGCAAATTTCTCTTTTCAAGCTCAAGAGAATCAATTTTCTTTAGGCCAAGTTCAACTTTCATAGCATCCTTTGCAGCAACTTTGCAAAGTTTGTTATAGGCCTCTTGAAGATCTGCATCTTCAGAGAGTTCCCCATCAGAAGGGTTCTCCTCAGCAGATATGCTTTCATTGACTATAGAAGTAGCCGTGAAAGCAATGAAGTTTCCATCCTCGTCACCACCGGACTCATCATCAGAAACCTCATTATCACTAAGGATTACAGCCATAGCTTTACCCTTATTTCTCAAGAATGTAGGACATTCAGATTTCACATGACCATACCCTTGACAGCCAAAACACTGAGGACCTAAAGAGTTATTAGAAGATTGACCAAAATTTTCTTTAGGTTTTTCAAAATTGTTAACCTTAGTGGGATCATTCTTCCTAAAATTTCTAGGTTCAGCAGTGTAAGTACCTCTTGCCTTTCTATTTGTATTCCTCAGAAAGTTCTTAAAGTTTTTGGCAAGATAGGCAATCTCTGTAGCAGAGAGCTCATCATCAAATCCACCACCCTCAACATCATCAACTGACTTAAGAGCCATTAATTTGGATTTGTTCACTTTAGGTAGGTCAGACTCATAGGATTGAAGAGATCCTACAAGCTCATCAACAGGGATGGAGTCCACATCCTTGCTTTCAGTGATGACAGTCACTTTAGGTCTAAAGTCTTCAGTTAAAGACCTAAGAATCTTCCTAACAATTTTAGGTTGATCATAGATTTCACCTAAATTAAAAGCAGAATTGACAATATCATTTAATTTAGCATAGAATTCATCAAAAGATTCATCATCAGACATTCTAATGCTTTCAAATCTAGAAGTCAATTGTTGCAATTTATTAATCTTAACTGCCTTTGTGCCTTCATGCACAGTTTGGAGGATTTTCCAGGCAATATGAGCAACCTCAACATTAGAGATCCTCTTAAATTCCTCCATAGAAACAGCATTAAAGATGGCATTCATAGCTTTGCTATTGAAGCTTGCTGCTTCTTTTTCAGAAGTTTGCCACTCACTCACAGGAGTAGCGGGTTTCACCCATCCGTATTCAACGAAATTCCAAACCCTTTCATCAATTGATTTTAGGAATGCTTTCATCCTTACTTTCCAATAAGCATAGTTGTTCCCATCAAAATGAGGAGGAACAAACAGAGAGTGTCCATGCTCCATGACAACAGGGGTCAAGGATCAGCTCAGAGATTAAAAATCTCAAACAAAAAGAGCTACCCGCTCTGATACCACTTGATGGAAATTTAGACCCCTTAAACAACCAAATTGCGTAGCCTAGATTAATTAGCCAAGTTGTTACTTAGTCAAATTATGCAATTTCTAGGTTAAAGCAATTCAACAATCATATCAAGAATAATAATGCAGCGGAAAATAAATAACACAAGATATGATCACCCAGGAAACCACACGGTAAAAACCTGGGGAGGATTTGACCCACCGATCCTCAAGGCATAACAGAATTCACTATGAAAGAATTGAAGTTCTTACAAAAGGACTACAAGCTCCCCGCTCGACTTCCTAATGCTACCCACCAGTACGAACTTCCTGACACGACCACGCGCAGGCTCCGAATCCACGGACTACTTCTTTCTTGAATTCCTCAATCAGCTACAAGCTCCCCGCTTGCTTTTCTTTTTAAGTTCCAATGGTTGCAACTATGTTGATCATCAAGATATTGACAACCCTAAGTTTATGTGAAGGAAAGCTCCTCAAAGATCTCACAAGAGATTCACACAAACAGCAAATATGAGCAACAATACAATATGGACAACCTTCAAAAACGTGGCTAGGGTTTTGTTTATATACCTAGGGTAAAAACATAAAACCCTAAACGTTTAATGAAGTAGGGCTGAGTTGGAAATTCTGCAGAATAATCAACCTGTGCGATTTTCGATCGATCGAGTCTATTCTTCGATCGATCGAGCCAGGCCAAAAGTCCCAAGTACTTTTGCAGCCACTCGATTCCAACTGTACAATAATAAACCAACTTTGAGCAAGCCTAAACAAGACTAAATACAATGTTTTGATCATGGTTTGCCAACATTACAAATTAGAGTTCTAAATACATAAAATCCTAAGACCTTAGAACCTAACAGAGTTTTTCTGAGAGAGAGTAATAAAATGATTGAATGCAATATATGGACGCGTTCAAGAAACTCACATAAATGTAATGTTTATTTGTAAAATTCCAACCACCGTTGTAGAATTTATAATTATCAAAAGGGTCCACCCTGCGTGTTCTTTCTGTAGCTAATTTCAGGGTGCGTCCAGTACAGCTTCATCATTTGCCTTCGCAACAAGAAACATCTGAATTTCCCACGAACCAATACCATAATCACGCTTCCCAATTGTTCCTACAACAAATGAAAGCATTTTTTGTTGTTGAAAAACATAGTTAATGAGTAGAAGCTTTTTGTTAATACCAATTAATATATGAAAATAACGCAACCCATTTTACAGCTTTGATTCTTTCACACTCCCTTTATGCACTTTCCACTCATCATTTGTCATCATGGATCAAATATGGACATTCTTAAAAAATGTGGACACCTAATATGAAAGTGTGTACATTATATGTATACATCAGGTATGTGAAACAGTAATTTTCCTTTTATTAAAAAACAAGATAATGAAGTACCTCGAACGTGTTTGGTTCGTAGGTGTTGAAACTAAGGAGCTCCATGAGAAAACAAAAAGAAGGTTGAAAAAAATGAAGAGCAAAGTTGTTAGAAGAAAGAATGGCTTTTATTTGAAGTATGGCATTGTGCAATCTGCCATATTTCTTCTTTGTATGTCTCTGAAAACAAGAGGGTTATGGTTCATCCATGAAAGCTACGATCTTTATGAATGTCTGAAAGGGAAAAGATATGAAATGTAACTTTGAATACATTACCATTTGATAAATTACTATTTTTGGGCATCCTTGGGTTCACGGAGTTCCTACGTTTCTGTTAGTGTTGTGTAAGTTTAGAAAAACAACTGCAAAATTTGAACCAATACACAGTTGTTTTTTTTTTTTTTTTTTTTGTTTTCTTTTAGAATAATATGAAAGTATATAAACTTCATGAAGTATTTTAAATTTATTTTTTATAATGATAAATTTCAAAATTGAAGTGTGAGAAATTTTTGTAATAGAGATAAACTCCTAAATTTAAGAGATAGAAGAGTTTGGGCATATGTGTAGGCTCTATTATTTTCAATTTATTTAGAACTATGCCATTAAAAACATATTTTGTATCTTAAAAACATTATCTCAACTGTTTTCAAAATTCTGTTTTGAATGGTGAAATAGGAAATGGTTTTCTTGAAATAGTATTTAGAAAACATCAGTAAAACAATATATTCAAGTGTGGACCCAACCTTTTTTTATTTCCAAAACCAAAAAAAATCGTATTTAAATCTTCTTACCAAACATGTGCTAAATAACTTTTAAAGGTATTTTCAAAACTTATATAAGAATCACTGCGCACTCTTGACGAGATGGTCACTTCTCAAATATAAGTATTTGTGGAGTGTGGAGGGTAAGGGCTGTGATTTAAGTTTATAAGAGGGAGTTTCACACACACACATATATATATATATATATATATATTTAAATTAAGTTAGAGTAAAATTTTTATCTTTTATTTTTTTTAAAAAAAAGAAAAAAACTTATATAAGAAGAATAGAAATAAAAAAAACAAAAAAAAACATTAAAATATAAGTAATCATTCTAGTACAAAGCATAAACACAAACAAACAAACCTTTTTGAAGTTTAACATTCAATTATATCAAGTACATTCTTTTTGTTATTTTTATATTAAAGTATATTTTTGGCCTTAAAATTTAGGGTTGTTTTCTTTTTGACCCTTTACGTTTCAAAATTTTCATTTTTGTCATTAATATTTTATTTATTTTAATATTGGCTTTTTATGTTTCAAAATTTTTATTTTAACCCTTCATATTTGATTTAGTTTTTTATTTAAATATTTTTCATTTTCCTAAACCGCTAAAATGAAGATTTTAGTTCACACAACTAACTTTCTTTCTCACCATTAACATTGTGGACCGTTACCTCTTCGTTGAGCTTGAATTGTTCAAACGTGAATTGAAATTGGCTGCTATTGTTGCGTTAGTGATTGCTTGCAAATATGAGGAGGAATGGTTTCTTTTCGCTCTTGATTTATATGACACACATAATGTGTGTCATATAAATCAAGAGCGAAAAGAAACCATTCCTCATATTTGCAAGCAATCAGTAACCATTCCTCCTCATATTTCTGAAGGTGTATGTGTCACATAAGGTGTTGACACATACACCTTTTGGATGGCGACAGTAATTTGGATTAACCAGACAGATTCTAACGATGCGAAAGATCCCAATGGGCTACTAGCTCAAACTAAAGCTTTGGAAGATCAAAAAGATGAAAATCACTCAATCGGAGGGCACTGATGTAGAACTGACCTAAGCTTTCTGAGCCTTAAGTCAGAATTCACCAAACCCAAAAATATTGAAAACAAAAGAATTTCTAAGGTGTTTACAAAGGAGTTAAGCTTGACCACTGCTTCCACAATTCTCTCCACTTTCCATAGTAATGGCGTCGTCATCAATCATGGGCATTGATATTAAGATACATCTCCCAAAATGGCATCTCTAGATGGAACTATATTTGCGCTTCCATTCTCGGGAATCTCCCTCATTATGATTATTATTATTATTTTTTTTTTTCCTGACATCAAAGTGAAAATAGTACACAGAAAGGAGAAATTATTTGCTCCTCCCGGGTGGAGGAGTGACATGGTCTTCCTGGTGATATGGACCAATAAAAAGCAGCCATGTATTAAAAGAAAAGCTGAGTTAGCAACACACTTGCTGCAATACTTCAGCCTTTTAAAATAACAAAACTTGAAATACACTTTCACTTCTATAATCCTGCTTAGCCGCTTCACCAAAAATTCTAAAACCCAAAAATTTCCAAACCGTCCAGCTCTCTTCTCTCTCCCTTCCTGCATCATTGAAGAAATTGGTCCAATAGCATGAACAAGCTCTATGAGATTTTGAACTAACTTTGTTCTTGGGTCTAACTTTTTCTAGCTTGTTTCACTCTTTTCCCCTATCACTGAAGTGGTTGCCGGAATCCAATGCTCACCATTGCAACTAACCATGGTTGATCAAGGTATGTTACAAAGTCTCATTTCACTCTTCAAAGTCTTATTTTCTTGCTTTGTTCTCTCTTTATGTAGTTTATAATACAGTGCCTTCTACATGTTTGATAAAAAGTCCAAGATAAAAAAGTTTTAAAAGAATGAAATTTTTATTTTTATTTTCTTTCTATTTAATTTTCCTAACTATGAACCCTTGTTTTTAACTCTAGATTGCCGGTCTTTTATTTTAGAATGAGTCTTTAATTGAGACCTTAAGTTCAGTATTATAACGTTGCTAGGTTCCTCTTTTCTTTTTCTTTTTTTTTTTTCTTTTTTTTTTTGCATTTGATTGTTGCTGTTGCAGATACATTTGAATGTTGTGGTGTTTTTAATCATAGATATTAGTCAATGAGGAAGGTGTTGAAGATATTGAAACTTTGCTTGGAATGGTGGTGCATAGTGACGATGAAGCATATAAATTGTACAATGACTATGCCATTCGAATTGGGTTCAGTGTTCGGAAAGAAAAAATTAGATATGTAAAAAATATTGTAAGACAACGAGATTATGTGTGTTCAAAAGTAGGATTCCCACGAGATAGTGACAATTTGGATGATAAAAAGTTCAAAAAATTACAAACTAGGACCGGTTGTGAAGCTAGTATCTGGTTTACAGTGACAAATGGTGAGTGGAAGGTTACTCACTCCAATCCTACTCATAATCACGAGCTTGCAAAGCCAGAAGAAAGGCCATTTCTAAGGTCGAATCGAAAAATAACTGATGCTCAGTTAAGTGTTATAAAAACTTTCAAGAAAGTGGGTATAAGAACAATATGCGCATATTCCTATTTAGTTGAGGAAGCTGGAGGGTTTGAAAATGTTGGATTTATAAAACGAGATTGCTATAATGTGGTGAACAAGCAGAAGTTAATCAATGTTGAGGCTGGAGATGCTCAAAGTTTAGTAAACCACTTTAAACAGAAGCAAGCAGAAGATCCTATGTTTTTTTATACAATTCAAGTTGATCAAGAAAATCGAATGACAGATTTTTTTTGGAGAGATGGCAAATCAAGGATTGATTATAACTCTTTTGGGGATGTTATATGTTTTGACACTACATATTGAACTAACAAGTATAATATGATATGTGCCTCATTTGTAGGTGTCAACCATCATTGGAAGAATGTACTTTTTGGTTGTAAATTTTTATTGGATGAAACAATTGTTTCTTTTACTTGGTTGTTTGAAACATTCTTAGAATCAATGGGAAATCAAAAACCAAAGACAATTTTTATTGACCAATGTTAAGCAATGAAAAATGCTATAAGAGTTGTGTTTCCTGATACATGTCATCGCTTGTGCTTATGGCATATCTCAAAAAATGCTGCAGAAAATTTACCAAGGCATTATGGGATTCTTGAATTCAAGAGTAAATTCAATAAAATTCTTTATAATTGTGAGACTGAATCAGAGTTTGAGTCTTTTTGGGATGCCTTACTTAGAGATTACAATTTGGTAGGCAATAAGTGACTTAACACTTTATATGAAAATCGGGAAATGTGGTGTTCAGTTTTTAGTCATAACATTTTCTCTGCAAGAATGAAAGCTTCATCAAGAAGTGAGAGTGTAAATAATGTTTTTCAACATATGGAGTGCAAAACAATGAGGCTAACAGAATTTGTACACGAGTATGAGAAAGCTTCAAAAAATATGCAGGTGGAAGAGTTAGAAGAAGATTTTCGTTGCAAACAAGGTACATCTTCTCAAATAGTTAAGAATTGTGGACTTTTGGAACATGCATTATTTGTTTATACTCGTACATTTTTCAAAAGATTTGAGTTAGAAATTGCTTCTACCTTGGGGGTCACACACTGTAAGGTTGAAATTTATCAACCATCTTGTTGGCTTTATTCCGTGCCAATTTGCTTGTAATTTAGCACTTAGTAACCCTGTATTTAGGTGGGATTCATGTAAGGGTAGTGTGCGAAGAGAGTGTGAAGAAAAGCTCAAGTTTGTGCAAAGAAGCAGAGTTTAGCGGCTAGGACTCGCGGCTAACTCGCGACTGGCAAGCCGCCAATTGCAGGCACGTGAGAAGCACACAGGAGAGCTGAAGGGTCGCGCCAGCTGTCGCACTACAAGACAAAAGTCCCAGGCTGGCCAGGCCGTTACTTCGCGATTTGAACTCGCGACTTGGACAAGCCGCGAGGTCAAGCCGCCAACCAGTCCTGTTTGGCAAAAACTGTCTCTTCGTATTCCAAACACACACCACTATATATAGACCCTTATACCCATTAAATTGAGAGAGCTTCCAGAGAGAATTTTTGAGAGAAACCCTAGAGAAAAATAAGATTGATTCATCCACAATCTTTACCTTAGAGTCTCTACAAATTCCTCTACTCTCTTCCTCTCCATTGTTACATTCTTGAGAGGCCTTTAGCCAAATCCTTATCTCACCACACCCACGTTTGTGAGAAGGTTTATTTGGTGCTGTTGGGAAGCAATTTGGAAGGAACCAATATACATTGGTTGATGCTATGGTATAGTAGCGGAATTCGGGAAGCTAAAAAAGAAATAGGTTCGGCGTAACCTCGTTGGAGCAAGAAGCTTGGAGGGCTTAGGTACTTGGGTAGATTAGGCTTGGAGGGTCTTCTGCTGTTCATATATCCCAACTACATTCTTTAGTGGATTATTTACCGCTTGGAGGGTGGCGGAGAGGTTTTACGTCGAGGACTTCGGTTTCCTCTTCGATAACACATCGTGTGTTGTCCGTGTGTTTGCATCTTCCTTCTCTTTATCTTTGCCTTATATTTACTGCTGTAGATGTGTTTATATTTGGCTTAGAGTGGTTATCAATTCTGTTATAAGCTTGTTATCATTTTCCGCACATACATTGTTTGATTTAAAGCTTGAATTGGTAATTTTGTAATTGGGGGTCTAAACGTTCAAGGGTGTTTCATACCCATATTGAACATTCAATTGGTATCAGAGCGGGTACACTTGTTGTGGTTTTAATACCTGAGTGTGATCCTTGACCCCTTGTTGAGATGGATAGGTCTCAATCTCTCAATGTTCCACCATTTTTTGATGGTAATAATTATGCCTTCTGGAAAGTTAGAATGAGGGCATTTCTATGCTATATTGATGACACCGTGTGGGATGCGGTTGAAATAGGTTGGACTAGGCCGAAGGATGCTAAATCTACTTGGGATAAGGCAACTCTTGCGGCAGCCAATGCTAACAGTAAAGTCTTAAATGCTATATTCTGTGGTGTGTCTCCAGATGAATTCCACAGGATATCTCACATGACAGTGGCCAAGGAAGCTTGGGAGATTTTGGAGACAACTTATAAGGGGACTAAGAAGGTGAAGGACACAAAGCTCCAAATGCTTACCACCAAGTTTGAAGAGCTCAAGATGGGTGAAGATGAATCGTTTGATTCATTCTATGGGAAGCTCAACGAAATTGTCATTGCTAAGCTCAATCTTGGTGAGAAGATTGAAGATACTAAGGTGGTGAGAAAAATCTTGAGGTCCTTGCCTGAAAGCTTTAGAGCAAAAGTCACAGCCATAGAAGAGAGTAAAGACCTGGATGAGATCAAAATTCAGGAGCTGATTGGGTCTCTCCAAACATATGAACTGGGACTGCCTTCCCACAAGACGAGTAAATCGCTTGCTCTCAAAACCATCACTGAAAGAATGGATGATCCTTCCGAAGAAGATGGAGTGGAGAAGGAAGTAGCGTACCTTGCAAAAAACTTCCGCAAATTTCTGAAGATGAAGAATAGTGGGAAACCATTCAACAGAGGGAAATTTTCATCTTCAAGAGGTGATAGGAAAGAATTTACGAGGAAAGAAGGGAAGGATGTTCAATCTCCTTCGGACATTGTGTGTTTTGAATGCAATGGTCATGGACATCTCAATAAGGAGTGTCCCAATTTCTTGAGAAGGAAAGGCAAGGCGTTTGCCACAACGCTGAATGATATAGACTCTTCAAATTCTGATTCTGAAGAGAGCTGTGACAGAGAAGGAAACTACTCCGCATTCATGACCATTACACATGTGGAATCCTCGGATGATTTGGGTTCACTTGTGAAGGAACTTGGCGAATATTCTGATTTGGAGTCTATTGGGATTGTTGAAGAATCAAAGGCTAAAGAAGAAGAAGCTATATCTAGTCTTCAAAAGAATTACGCCTTACTTCTTGAGAAATCAGGTGAGTATACAAAGGTGGCAAAGGCAGCTGTGAAGAAAATGAAGAGAGCTGAGGAAGATTACAAAAGCCTGCTGGTTAGATATAAGGAGGCAAAGTGTGAGATTGAAGCACTTAATGGTGAGCTATCAGAAGCTTACACAAAAGTGAGATTTCTTGAGCAAGAGGTAGTGCAAGCTCATGCCAAGATAGATAGGGTCTCCTCCAGGAAGTTAGATGATGTTATTTCATCTCAAAAACATGCCTCAGACAAGTCTGGATTGGGATATACCGGAGGAAGTAGCTCATCAGCAAATGTCACCAAAGAAGTGAAGTTTGTAAAGGCCAAAGAGACGGCTGTGGATAAGCCTATTCCTGAGAAAGTTAAGACCAAGAGGAAAAAGAATGTGAATGATCAACTGGTGGTTAACAAGTCCCGCAATCAATCAGAAGCCAGATTTGGAGCTAGAGGAAGATCACTTCCAAGATCACAACAGGGTCCTAGAACGGATTATGTTTGTCACTATTGCGAATTGCAAGGACATACCAGACCCAACTGTCAAAAGCTGAGAGCAGACAACAATGCAAGTGCACCTCGGTCACGAGGAAGAAGAAATGACATGAGGTCTTGGGGTGGTGAGCAACCAAGAAGTCAAAACTGTGATCCAGGAATGATGGACATGATGAAGATGATCGGTGCCTTCACAAATTGCCTGGAAAGCTTCACACGAAGGTTTGATAGTCCTAATTCTCGTACCCAATCCGTTAAGGATATCACCCCAAATGCACGTGACGTGTGGGTGACGAAGGGTGCTCATGCATAAGCATTACAACATGTCCATGCATCAATACTTCCCATGTTTGTGAATATGCTTGGTTGTGTGCTTCTTGTTAGTATTTAGGTTGTTATTTTGTGTGTGTGTTTGTCTTTGGTTCAAATGTTTTTACATTTTTTGTTATGTTTTTGATCAATCTTTTACTGCTTTTGTGTCAAAAATCCAAAAACACATAAAAAGTAGAAAATCCAAAAAGTTTGATCGGCTTTGTTGAGTTTTGTCTCAAAGCATGTTTTGCCTTGTACCTTTGTACTAATGGCTTTGTGCATTTAACGAGCTTAGCTTGTCTCTCATGCACTCATATCATTGTGGAAGAAATTCTGAAATCTATGTGACTATTGTAAATAGATCTTCAACCTTGTCATGAATAATTAGTGAATGGTTTTGTTGATCTTGAGACATGCATAGACTCATGCCTATATATCTTCCCACTTTTTATTTTTATGCTTAAAAGAGTTCTCTAAATGTAAATCTCCAAATGAAAAGAGATATAGAGCTGCAAAAGCCTGTCGCACATACTAGTATTTGACTAGGAAAAAGGGAAAGCGACCAAAATAAAATGTATGATGCCCAAAAAGCCAAAGGCTAACTCATCAATTGAAATATCAAAAATTTCAGGCATCTATCTCAAAATGAGATTTTTTTTGCTCAAAAAGTGCAAATGATGTTAATTATGGAGCCAAATGAAAGGCTTCAAACAATTGTTATCAAGTGCATGTGGGAGGTCATATATGCATGTTTTTATAATTGAGATAGGTCACATTATCTAGCGCTAGTTGTGTATGCCTTGATTGAATTGATCATTGAACCTTCACATTGGACTAAGGACTATCTCATTTTTTATATCCACACACAACACACAAGTCTATGTTTAATGAATGCCATATTCATTTGTGTGATTGTACTTGATTAAATGTGTTTTCACATACTCAATCTTTGTTGATCAAACACAAAAAGATTTTTGAGTGTTTTAGTTTGTTTTTGGAAAGTATTTTGTTTTACAAAGATGTCAAAAATTTCAAAAACAGTGTTGCCCTGTTTTGGCGACTCAGTCACGGGTAGGTCCAGTCGCATGCTCCAGTCGCGAAGCTCACTCCGAGAGTTTTCGCGGGTCACTAGCGAGTCAAGGCTGCAGTCGCGAAAAAGACTTAGAAATTTTTCAAAAATTTGAGTTTTTGTGGTTTTCGCGGCTCAATGTGGCGACTTGTTCGCGGGTGGAAGGTCCAGTCGCGAGAGGTACACAGAGATTTTCGCGGCTCCCCTGGCGACTATCTCGCGGGTAGACCTTCCAGTCGCGAAAAACACTTGGAGAAAATTTTCAAGTTTCTTACCTTCACAGTGTTTCGCGGCTTACCCTGACGACTTAACTAAGTCGCGAAAAACGCGTGTTTTGCGTTTTAATGACAGTTATAAAATGGTTTTTCAGTTTTTTCCCTCTAATATCAGTGTCTGTTCATCTTCTTCCCAAAATCTCTCTCTCAACACTCCGTGTCTTTTTGCAAAAGCTTTCAAATTCTGCATCATGTCTTCATCAAACACCAAGAAAAAGGTATGGGTTTTCTTGTCTTCACTTCATTCATCATGATTTCATTGTTGTTCTCTTGAATCTGGGTGTTGTGCTGTTGGTTTGTGTTTTTGAGGGGCTCGAACATGGGTTTGCCTATATTGTTGAGAATGAGTGTGTGATGTTATTTGCTCTTGTTGCAATGGTGTGTTTAGGGTTATTAGTTTACATCAGCTTGCTTATCTTTAGTCTGAGCATTGATATTTGACAGTTTGTTTTTGGGCATATGGATGTGGGGTTTTCAGCAATTTTTATTGTGGTTCTAAGTTTGTCTGTTTGGTTGTGCTTTTGGTGTTTATGGTTAGCATTATTTTGATTTTTAAATCACCATATCTTGTAGGTGTTGCTGCATGTGTTTTCCTTTCTGCACTGCTCATACCCAATGGGTCATGACTCATTGTCATTTGCCCAAATCTATCTGAATTTGTCTGCATACATACAGTTTAAACTTGGTTAACTTGTTCTATCCAATGTTTGGTTATCAACTGTGCTTATTCTGTGTTTTGTCTGGTCACTCTGTTTCTCATTGTGTAACTAACTTGTTACTAATGTGTGTGCATTTCCCCATTCTGTGCTATGTCTTGTTGTGGCCTTTTCTGCTTGTCTACAGATGACTGCATCTCCAACAAAGAAGAAGACTGTTGCTAAGAAATCTGACAAAAGACTGAAAATGGACCCTAACCTATTTAGGTCAATCCAACACTTTGAGAGATATAGGGATTCTTTCTCAAGAGGAACCATCATTTAGGAGAGATTTGTTGATTTCAGGGACTTGAAGGACACCTTCATTCCAGGCTGTTTTGAGGGTAGAGGTTGGGAAAAATTGCTGAGTGACCTTCCCCCTGTTTGTGAACCTCTAATCAGAGAATTCTATGCAAATGCTGTGATAAGGGAGGAAGAGTTGAGTTGTCGGGTGAGAAGAAAGGAATTTACCTTAGATGCTCATGATAATGATAAGGTTCTAGGGCTTGAGGGATTGGAAGATTATGAATTCACTAACTACAAGGACAGAATGCTTTCTCTAGAAACTGTCCAGAAAAGAATTGGTGGGGTTATAGAAAAGAGATGTCTCAACACTTCTGATTTTCCTAAAGACATGAGGTGTTTAACCACCATAATGATGTACAACATGTATCCTATAAGGAAGATGACTACACTGACAAATGCCAGAGCTATCTTTCTCATGGAACTTAAGGAGAAAACCTTCATTGACATTAGTTCTCACATTTTTGATACTATAATGGATGAGACTAGAACCACCTCGAGGCCCAAGCTGGTATTTCCAAGTCTTTTTATGAGGATTTTCAGAGCAAAGGGTGTTGCAATCCCACAAGATACTAGTCCCATGACTACTCTATCAGCCATAAACAAATTCACTTTCACCAGGATACAAAGTCGTCTTCCAGGTGAAGAAGAGGAGGGTGTCCAAGAAGAAGGTGATCCAATGGAGACTGAAGCTGAGGCTGCAGGACATGTATCCACACCCAGAAGCAGAGCCAAGAGGAGCAGAGCTTCTATTTCATCAACTGTACCTCCTGATGCATTTTAGATCATCTTGGAAAGGCTTGATGGACTCAGAGATGTTCAAAATTAGCATACTGAAAGGATGACAGCAATGCAGGATCAACTTGATGTACTTTCAGCCAAGTTTGACAGCATACACACCGACCAGGAGCAGTGACCCTTTGGCCATTCCGGTCAAAAAGGGGGAGAATTTTTGGGGCAGCTCTTGAGGGGGAGCCTTTGGTTGAGGGGGAGCTTTAAATTTTCTAGTGTTGTTATGTCTATAGCTTTGATACTATGTTTTGGTTAAATGCTGGTTTTATTGGTTTGTTACACTGTGGTTTCAGTTTTTGTTTGGCTTAAACTCTTAACTTTTGGTTAGTGGATCTTTGGTGGTAATTATTCAGTTTATATAATATGATGTTTTTCAGCATATGTAATGTTATGCTTTTGGTTTGTACTTGCTACCTCTGTAGGTTTTCAAGGTTTATCTGTTTGTACCCATGTTGCTTATGTAAGCTTTAAGGGTTTGGTTTTATGCACACTTGTAGGCCTTTGTGGTTTGTGCCATGCTTTATGCAGCCTTTGTGCTTTGTTAAATCAGTACTTCTAACCTAATGCTATGCATTCCTTTTTAAGTACTGTCACTCTTGTGCCCGTGTAGGATTTTTCCTAGATGCACATACTTCATGTATTGTGCATTGGTTGAGTGTTGGTCATTCAAGTGATTTTCCTTGTGTTTGTCAACTTGAATGTCCGGATGTTCATTCCAAGTGTGAATGAACATTGTGATCACTTGTATGAAGTGATTACCTGTTTTTGGTCTTGCCTTGGTTTATTGCTTTACTCCATTGTGCTTGATTGCATTATGCTTGCTCCATTTGGATTACAAGTTTTCTGCATACAATGAACTTATTGTGTTGTTGTGTTTCAGGAGTTACTTGTTCTTATGGTTCTAAAGCTTCACAGATTCTAGAGTTAGGTGTGAGCGAGTTTTCCAACTGTTCCTAACTCACGCGTTAAGTCTAGAGTTTGTTTTAGGGTTTTGTCACGGAATAGCCAAAGGGGGAGATTGTAAGGTTGAAATTTATCAACCATCTTGTTGGCTTTATTCCGTTCCAATTTGCTTGTAATTTAGCACTTAGTAACCCTGTATTTAGGTGGGATTCATGTAAGGGTAGTGTGTGAAGAGAGTGTGAAGAAAAGCTCAAGTTTGTGCAAAGAAGCAGAGTTTCGCGGCTAGGACTCGCGGCTGACTCGTGACTGGCAAGCCGCCAAATGCAAGCACGTGAGAAGCACACAGGGGAGCTGAAGGGTCGCGCCAACTGTCGCACTACAGGACAAAAGTCCCAGGCTGGCCAGACCGTTACTTCGTGACTTGAACTCGCGACTTGGACAAGCCACGAGGTCAAGCCGCCAACCAGGCCTGTTTGGCAAAAACTGTCTCTTCGTATTCCAAACACACACCACTATATATAGACCCTTATACCTACTAAATTGAGAGAGCTTCCAGAGAGAATTTTTGAGAGAAACCCTAGAGAAAAACAAGATTGATTCATCCATAATCTTTACCTTAGAGTCTCTACAAATTCCTCTACTCTCTTCCTCTCCATTGTTACATTCTTGAGAGGCCTTTAGCCAAATCCTTATCTTACCACACCCACGTCTGTGAGAAGGTTTATTTGGTGCTGTTGGGAAGCAGTTTGGAAGGAACCAATATACATTGGTTGATGCTATGGTATAGTAGTGGAATCCGGGAAGCTAAAGAAGAAATAGGTTCGGCGTAACCTCGTTGGAGCAAGAAGCTTGGAGGGCTTAGGTACTTGGGTAGATTAGGCTTTGAGGGTCTTCTACTATTCATGTATCCCAACTACATTCTTTAGTGGATTATTTACCGCTTGGAGGGCGGCGGAGAGGTTTTACGCCGAGGACTTCGGTTTCCTCTTCGATAACACATCGTGTGTTGTCCGTGTGTTTGCATCTTCCTTCTCTTTATCTTTGCCTTATATTTACTGCTATGGATGTGTTTATATTTGGCTTAGAGTATTTATCAATTCTGTTATAAGCTTGTTATCATTTTCCGCACATACATTGTTTGATTTAAAGCTTGAATTGGTAATTTTGTAATTGGGGGTCTAAACGTTCAAGGGTGTTTCATACCCATATTGAACATTCACATACCAAGATGTGTATTCTGATGGAGTGCCTTTTACCTATGAAGTTATCGAAGGAGGTGGTCGGAGGATTCGTGTTGTCCAAATTTAACTCCTTGAATAATGTTGTGACATGTAGTTGTAAAATGTTTGAAACATTGGAGTTACTATGTCGACATGCTTTGTGAATACTTAATGTGAAAATTATCAGAGAGCTGCCTGTTCAGTATATTTTGAAAAGAAGGACAAAAGATGCAAAGAAGGATAGTGTTTTATGTGATCATGTAAAACTAGCAAGTGCAAATGATGAGTTGTTGGTGACTTCACGCCGTAACGAATTAATGCGCTCGGTTTATGAAATTTTCACAAAAAGTGCAGCAACAACTCGACATACTGAAATGTGCAGAAGAAAAGTAAGAGAGATGATAGAATTAATTGAAAATGATATGGAGCAGTTAAATGTGGCTAGAGATGGTGATGAAAAAGAAAACATGATTGTTGCTAATAATGTCTTTGATGATGTTGAGAAGACAAATTGCCCTCTCAATAGTTTGCCAATATTAGATCCCCCTTGTGTTCAACCAAAAGGAGTCATAAATGCAAGAATCAAAAGCAACTTGGAGAAGCATAAAAGGAAGCCATTAAAAGATGTTACAAGATCAAGTAAATCTTTGTTCTTTTATTTAAATTTTATATTGAAAAGAAAATGTTAGTAGTGTGGTTCAAATATTGGTTTGTTGTGAATAATACCCATGATTTCCTCTCCTTTTTTTAGAACAATTGTCAACAAGAGGACTTCCAACAAGCTCTAGCCATGCCCCTAAAGGTATATTGATTCTTTTCTAAACAATTTTATATGGAGGACTTTCAAGTATTTTAATTTAAAAATGTGATTACTCTTTATAAATGATGCACTATATGATACACATTATCATGTAAATCTTCACTGTGCAATGCTACAGGAATATAAATTTTTTTATTGCTTTTTATTGTATGCATTTATCAAATTTTCTTATATATGTTACCTTATCTATATTGCCTTTGGAATATTTGTCATTCATGTACCATATGCAGCACACAAGTCCTATGAAAATAACAATATTACTAGCTTTATCAATCATAATTTTCCAATGAAACTATATGCCTTTAGAACAGTTGTCATTAATTCACAAAACTCAACCTATGCTCCACAATGTATAGGTGTTTGCCAGCCAAAGCACCCATCTAGTGTACCCATGGATGAGAGTTATAATAATCAAGTATGATCTAAGCCCTTTGCATCCTCTTCTTTATTTATTTATTTTTTTTAATGATGCCATATTAATCTCTTATAATATTTGATAGGTATTGCTTCCTCCAGCCATGCCAACAACAATTAGTCCAAGTCATTTTCAACATCCAAATCAGGTAAAAGTAAATAAATAATTGATTTGTGTAATTTAATGTTATTCAAAAAAATATCTAACATTTAAGCTTGCGTTAATTTGAATGTAGAGCCCCTTTTCCTATTGATTTGTGGGCTAGGTTCATTTTGTGTAGACACCGTCCAGAGTGCAACACGAACAACACAGCGAACATGACATTGGGGCCAACAATGTGCCAGAATTTCTGGAAAAAGTATGGTGACATACTGTTGGGGCCGAGGGACTTGGATGGAAGCATTTGGAAAAGGGCCACCCTTACCTCCTCTTCGGTGTAAGGGAGCATTAACGTGTGTTGCATATCCTCCGTCACAACACTATCCACGTTGTCCAGTACTTCGGTCATATGAGTAGTGGTGGAAGCTGTGAAGAGGGTCTAATAATAGTTCATGGCAATCTCAGCCACTTTATTTTCCTCCGTTTGCCACATCCCATCCGAATCAAACAATCCTTCAACATGGTTTTTTTTGTCTTCGATGACTCACACACTGGTGGAAAAACCTGGTATTTTTGTTGCCAACTGGGAGCCATATAGTGCGAGAACGTTGTCGCCGGAAAACCTCTTCCTTATGCATGAGTTCATTGACTTCTCTCTTTGTTTAGTTAATGCATTCCACATTACTTCCATAGTTGGAATTAACCATCTGCTGCAACTCTTGTTGTTTGGAATTTAGGAGATCCCCCGTATTCCCAAAGGAACCCCAACTCCACCTCATAAGGTCCATACAGCAGTTTTTAATTTTTTCGAAGAGACAAAACATTGGGCTCCCAACCGGGTGGGATTGGGTCCACGACCTTCTTATCTGATCTTCACACTCCACGTGGGCCTCCCACTTTTCCTCAAACTGCTGAATTCTTCTTCACCGATGTCTCGACTAAGTAATCACTGTTTCGAGTAAAATAGGGTCATGGTCAGAGTAAGAGGCTGTTAGGTGTCTAACTTTAGCGGCCGAAAACATCTCCCTCCACTTCGGGTTCGCATAAGCTCTATCCAATCGCTCCTCCACAAATGCATTCTCCAGTCTGTCATTCTTCCATGTATATTTGTACCCTTGGTATCCCAAATCAGCCAAGTCACAGTGCAACAAGGTGCTTCGAAAATCTTGCATAGGCCCCAGTGGCTTAGGTACACCACCACTTTTTTCATCAAATGTCAAAATTTCATTAAAGTTGCCAATGCAAACCCATGGTATGGAGGCCTTAAAGTGGAGATGTCGCAACAAAGCCCAAGTTTCCTTCTTCCTCTGATCCTACGAATGGCCATACACTCCAATTAATCGCCATTCTACCTGTAAAGAAACCATAATTTTTACATCAATATAATTAAGAGAGTAAGTCTGAGGGTCAAACACAATATCATCTTTCCAAAGTAGAACCAGACCCCCACTTCATCACACACTTGGTACCACGAGCATGGAACGGTACCCTAGTTCATCTCTAATTGGAATCATCTTATTCACTGACAGTTTAGTTTCCATAAGAAACAAAACTGTGGGTCTCTTTGATCTCACCAGGTCGGTGAGAACTCGAACTGCCAGGCAGTTCCCAAGCCCCACAGTTCCAGCTCATAATGATCATTGCATTCGGCGGTGCTACCAAGCAGCCACTGCCGATCCCAAATTTTCTGCCATGAGCTTACCCAATGGCTTTGCTTCCATCTCGAAGAGTTTCTTCTTCTTGTTAGTGGGTGAGTCATCAATTGATAGAATGTCTTGTTGTTTCCATTTAGGTCCTAGCACAGTTTCACTAGAAGTGCTAGTGTTCATGGTTTCGTGGAGTGGTCCAATCTGGCACCACGTACCATGCAAAGGTGCGGTTTTTTCTAGTACAGTGTGGTATGTGGGCTTTGGGAAGGTCAGAAATATGTGTGGGGCAGGGAATATTGGGGTGGGTTGTGGGCAAAATTTCTGTACTTTCATTTGATGGGACAGTTGACTTATTGGTACAAAAGGAATTTTTTTGAAAGTCCGTGTTTGGAGCATGGGCCAACTGTGGGAGTGGATTTTTTTTTTTTTTAAGAAATGTGGGAGTGGATTTGTTATGTTTGAATGTGGGTTGCAGTTTAGATCATGGTCAAGGTTCGTGATATACGTGTCAAACAGATTTTGGTCCGATAGTATTTCCTTATGTGTCGGTCTAGTTTCGGAATTATTGGCGTGATTCACTGTTTCCGCATTTTGGGCTGTAAAGGGTGGGTTCGGCGATGGAGGTGGCATGGTTTCCATTGGAGGTGATGGGCGCATAGATGGGGAAGGTGTGGGTTGGTGAGGTTGAGGTGGGGCTGTGGTTTGGGAGGTTTTGGTATGTACTAGTTGTTGTTGTTGTATGGCAGTCACAGAAGCTCGCAACCATGGACCATACTGTTGGTTCGTCTTTTGCAAGGATTCACCACTATTAGTCCAGAGCTTGCAATCCCTCTCATCATGATTTAAGCTACCACACCAGTAGCAAAAGATAGGCAAGTGTTCATATTGGAAGGAAATCCACTAGGGGTCCGAGCCACCCAAGTCCACATACCATCCGCGACAGAGAGGTTGTTCAATGTTAATGGTGATTCGGACTCTAATGCAACGCCCTCCGCATTCCCCAGATGGTGACGCATCCACCTGCTTAACTCTACCTATGGTGCTCCTGATAGCTATTGCATTGGCTTTATTCATACGGCTAAGAGGAAGGTTATGGATTTGAATCCAGAAGGAATAAGTGACAAACTTTGCATCTTCCACAGATTCAGAGGCACTCAGTTGATAGAGTTCTATCAAGTATTTGTCAAATGACCAGGGTCCTTGCGAGATGACTTTTGCGCATCAGCTTCATGGGTGAACAGTAGCAAAACAGTCTTTGAGGCTAGGTCACGAACTTCAAAATATTTGGCGAATCTCCACATGCTCTTAAGTATTCAAGACAATGCCTCCACGTTAACACGATGCTTGGTGAAGAGCTTCACCACAAGCACTCTGTTATTATTCTAAAAAACAGGGGTTAAAGGTACGGCCTAGCGTTCCTTTGTGTGGAGGGAGAGGCGGTCACACTAACCTGTGAGGTTGTCCATGGTTTCAAGGGGTGAGGTGTGGTAGAGATGAGAAGGGTATAGGGCGAAGGAAGGGCAAAAGCAAGATGAGAGGGCCAAGGTTCCACCAAAAAAGGGGAAAGAGGCGGCCAAACTAGGCTACGGTTTCACCGTTGCGGCTTTCCAGAGGAGAGCAACATGAGAGAAAAAAGAAAATTCATTATGATTTTAAAGGATCATGTTTGTCATTCTTGTCCATAGGTTCAACTAACCCAATTATGAGGTTATTTTTTTGAGAATAAATTGGGTCAGGAGCTGGCGTAAAAGGTGTATTTTATGCCAGCCAATCCTAATTTACCATGTCATCAAAACAAATTAAATCAAACACACTCACAACACAAAATTATAACCCAATTAAAACCCTTCAACCCCTTTCAAACACAACACAATACGGTCAGAATCTTTAGACCAAATCAGACATGGAACATGGCAAAACCCAAATCTCATGTCCTCCTCCTCCTCACATCGGAGCTTCACCCCGTCATAGATGCCATTGCCCACATTGTTTTTGAAGCTGGCGAAATTTGTTGGAGCTGTTGCAAGTATGGTGTTATTTGTTATTTCCCCAAATTTTGGATCTCGAAATATTGATGGATTTTGGGTAATTTTTTGGAAATTAATCACTTGATTTGGTATGGGTTGTGTTGATTTGGTATGGATTTTGATGTTTGTTGTTATTTTCATGGGGTTTGATTGGATTCAAGTGTTAGGTTCAAAACCTAAAAACCTTTCTCTTGCCAAATCCTGACCTTTGAGTTCATCAATTTTGTGTTTGAATTGGATGGGCAAGACGGGTGGTGAGTCAGGAGCCACTTGCTGAATGACTCTGGATGTGGGTTTGTGGTTGATCCTCTGCCTCTTGGGTTTAGGTAGGGAAGACTTTTCTATAGATAGCACTGTTGTAGAGTAGTTAGGAATTGCAATGGGTGAAGTAGAAGAGCTTCCCAAATGATGGGGTTTCTTTGGTGGAATGATTTCGAGCCGTAGGACTATCTTGGGTGTGGCAAAAGCCTCTATTTCTGGTTCTTCTTGTAGTAGAGAAGCTTTCAATTCCGGACCCGCAATGGCAAAAGAGTTTGATCTGATGTGTTGGTGAGGCAATGAATGTATTTGATTTAATTTGTTTTTATAGACGTGGCGGATCAAGATTGGTTGGCATAAAACACACATTTTACGCCAGCTCCTGACCCAATTTACTCTCTATTCCCCCCCCCCCCCCCTTTTTAGGACAACTAATGGAATGTCAAAGTTTAGGAGTACTTTCGTAATATTGGGCTGCTTCAATTTCTATGCATTGTCATTAATTGCAATGTGAAGGTTGTGACTTTTTTCCATATGTTGATCTCTAATTGGGCACTTTGAATGATGCATCCTTTCACATCATCAAGGAGACGTTCGGGGAAAACCCAAAATTGGTTATTATTTTCTTTCTCAAGTTTGCGTCTCAACAATTTCCTTTCACTCAGGCATTACTCTTCGTTGGCATGCTTATTTGGTGAGTTTTCTATTTCTCAACTATTACTTCATTATGGATCCTTTGAGTTCATCCTTAGCGTTCTCTTTCGTTAAATTGTGTTATTTTATCAAAAAATATCATAGATGTCCCTTTGTAAGTCCGATCTTATAGGGGCTTTATTAGAGTTTAGGAGAATGCCATTTGAGGGGGTGTATGGTCCCTTCTAGGGTATGATGAGATACTAATGGAGTGGCATTCTATGGTATCAAGCTCATCTTCTTCTTCTTTGTCCATTCCCACTCCTTCTACGTTTGTCACCTTGACCTTAAACCTACTAAAGATCCATTTGGATCCATTTATTTTGCTGAAACTGAAAACTTTTTGCTGAAAGTACTGTAGATAAAGATAAAAGTTAGCTGAAATAGTATAGTGGAGCTCATGAATAGTACCAAAAAATGCAGTAGAACTCATAAATAGTAACAAAAATAAGTTGAATAGTAAGCATGCGTTTGGGAAGCAATGAAAAATTAAAAATATTTCACTATTCAGTTTATTTTTGCTACTATTCATTGGTTCCATTGCACTTTTTGGTACTATTCATAGGCTTTACTGTACTATTTCAATTAACTTTTACATTTATCTACAATACTTTCAGCAATAAGTTTTCAGTTTCAGCAAAATAAGCGATATCCAAACAGACCCTAACTCTCTCTTCAATTCACTATACATTCCTTACACCCTCTAAGATAAAAACCTTAAGTAGATTAGAAAGAAGTACCGAATTCCTTTGTCCCTCGTTCTAAAGCTTCCTGTAAGGACCAATAGGCTTGCTTGTTTGTTCACAGGGATGTTTGTTTTGACAAGGCCATTTTCGTTGTGGCTTTTTATCTCTAAGCTTTTGTATTGTCTAGACTTGGCCCCTGGTTAGCTTTTTCATATACATAATTCTTTTTACAAAAT
Organism: Quercus aquifolioides; assembly: GCA_019022515.1. Classification (NCBI taxonomy): domain Eukaryota; kingdom Viridiplantae; phylum Streptophyta; class Magnoliopsida; order Fagales; family Fagaceae; genus Quercus; species Quercus aquifolioides. Next base: position 36,261,494 of record CM032328.1, read on the forward strand.
TTTCATAACTATTGTGTAGGCAAGTTATCAATAGTAGACAATAAAATGGTATCAGTGGTGAACTCATGTGAAATCAATAACAACTTGTTGAGTCCATAGGACTTGGTTGGCAAACCATGACCTTGTGCAACCAAACTAGAAATCTTAGTCGGTCTTGATGTGCTTTTGAAGTAAAGTTCAAGTTCCAAACAAGTAAAGGTTCAAGTAGCCAGACAACCCAAAGTTTTTGGAATCTCAACTCCAACTCGATTCTAGCTTGAGCCATTGAGACTCACTAGTCTTAACCCATCGAGCAAAAATCTCGACCCATTGAGATTTGTGTAGAATCAGTTTTCTGGTTTTATTTTTTTAATCGTTTAATCTAGAATTTCATGATTTTCAACCCAAGTATAAAAGTAATCCTAGGGCATGTTTTCAATACTTTTAAGAGAGTCGTTTTATGTACAAAAGCATTGGAGATCTTCCAAGTTCTCTTGTAGCATCAGTCAAAGATCCAATTCAAAGTTTTGAAGATCTAGTGATCAAAGTGAAGTTGTTGCAGTTAAGTTATAGAAAAGTTTTTTAAGTAAATCTTCAAGTGGGTGCTTGAAGTCATGAGTGGGAAGTTCACATTCAATAAAGTCCAAAATAAAAGAGTTTGTCGATTCGGAGCTGCGTGGGGTTACATTTGTAAGTACTGTATGAGGTAGTAGTAGATTTATGATTAAATCTATTGCATAAACTTCAGTTCTATTCATAGCAGATTTTGTTTCCTTACGACAGATGATTTAAGCCCTTTCAGCAGTTTTTGCTTTGGGACAGTTGTCCTTTTGATTTCCCTTAATTACCATATTGCATGTTATTGTGCTTTTAACTTTATATGTTATTATGAATGATTGTACCAATTGAGACAAGCATAATTGAACTGATATTTAACTTGGTTCTAATATTAATTGGTAACTAGTCGCGAATCCGCGCGTTGCGCGTGATAATTATTTTTATGCTAGTTTTATTTTAAAAAAATTTACAATTTAAACTAATCTAATAATGAGTAATGTATTTCCTAATTATATTTTTATTTATTATAGGAACAATCATAAATGTAATATAGGAACAATCCAAAACACCAAAAAAACGTAAACTAAAAATAAAAAATAAAACTTAACAATGATTAATTGAACCAATATTATGATAAAATTTTGTTTTTGATAATCTATTAAGGTTATTTTCTTTGTAGAAATTATAATTTCGGCCACCCAAAACATATTATCAAATAAACAATTATTAGCAAAATCTAATAATTAAATTTCTATACATGCATTGTTATAAAATAATAATAATTAAAATAAAATTGCAAAAGTTAAAATTTGTCATCTATCCGATTATTTTCGTTTGGCTAACCTTTGCTTTTCTTTAAATAAATGGCATTATAGAGTACTTCTAATACAACTATTAAGAGTACTTTTTCCACCACAAAGGATTAGAAAATAAACAAAAATTAGTAAAGTCTCATAGTTTAACATTTAAATTGAGCACTATAAAAAATCATGCTATGTAACAGAATAAATACCAAATTATCCAAATCATGTTATGTAATAGAATAATATTATATTTTTATATGCTATATTTAATTCTTTAGAACGCAATAGGATAACATTTAACAATCAAAGAGAATAAAAAATAAAAAGAACAACAACAACAATTTAAAAAACAAAACTAAATCGTATTAACCCAAAATAGAGTTTGAAAGAAAATTATCAACCTAAAGTAGAGATGCAAGAAAAATAAAAAAATCCACCAAAAAATTTAGAGAGAGAGAGAGAGAGAGAGAAAGAGAGGAAACCTTTTTTTTTTTGTGAGGGAAAACTATGCATAGAATAGAAGAGATAGTGACAAATTTATAGTAAGAATGTGTGAATAAGAAAAGACAAAAATAAAGGAAGATGAAGGGAAAGAGGAAGAATGATATTAATGTAGAGGGTAGTGGGGAGATGAAAATGTAAGGGAGGGAAAAAGATTAAAGAAGTAGTGGGGAAATGAAATGGTAAGGGGGAGAGAAAGGTTGGAGAAGTGTAAATATTAAAAAAATAAATGTTAAAAACAATTATAGGAAAATTGAAAAAAAAAAAAAAAAAAAAAAAAACCTAATGCTTGAAAGGCTTCAATGTTGTTTTTTTTTTCTTTAAGCTGAAAAGACTCATACAAAAACCCTAAAGCTTTAGGGTTGTTTATTTTTATTTTTTTATTTTTATTTATTTATTTTTTTTTAAGCTAAAAAGACTCATACAAAACCCTAAAACTGAACTGAAAAGGTTTGGGCTTGATAGTGGAACTAAATAAATAAGAGGTGGGCTGGATTAATTATACAGATTTATTATAGGGTGATAGTGGAAGTAAATAAATAAGTAGTGGCTGGATTTATTATAGGGTGATAGTGGAAGAAAATAAATAAGTAGTGTATTCCATTTATAGGGCTGAAAATTGTAAAAACCATTTTAAAATTGTAGGACAAATTATATATTTTTTTTAAAAAGAAAAAAAAAAATGACGTGACAACTGATGTGGCACAACGTAAGAGCAGCAACATTAAACGCTACGCTTCAGATTTTAGTAATATATAGATTTGGTGCAACTGAGGCCTAACTTCCTAACACAACTTACCACCTAAATTAAGGAAAAAAAAAATTGTAAAAGAAGAAATTTACATATTTAAATGGCTTTTCCATCATTTGTTCAAAAGCTGTGGACATTCAACCCCCCAACAACAACAACAAAAAAGGAAAAAAGAGAAAGACGTATTCTTTTAATCTCGCTAAAAGCCTCATACTCCTTGAGAATAAATTTTTGGAGTAAATTTTTTGGCATAGACTCGATGCCGTCTCTCTCTTGCATAGACTAGCCAGAAGATCATAGAAAGCATAACTGCAGCTGAGACCATAACCAACCCAACATAGATCCTATAACTATAGCGCCTTAGTCCCGGACAGTGATCCTCACTTATGTCACTGAAAGTTTTTCTAACAAAGTTGCAGTCTACAAGGTCAACAAGGAAGGGGCCATAATGATACAATGTATAACTGACATTTACAGCGGCTTGCATCTGGCTGTAAGATGCAGGCGTCAATCGGCCCATGCTGGTGCACATACCAGATGGTAACACATTGCAAACATAATTCCCCCACACCTGCAATGGGTAAGAATAAAATGATTACAATTCTTCAAACATTGAACTTTGCAGTTTTTTCATTGATCCAATGAAGCAGAAGGGACTTCTTGGAAGCAACAATAAGGATGAATGGAGAATAATGGTACCTACAACAATAAAAGCCTCAGTCCCAAAATTTAGAGACTTTGTATCCTCAACAGATTTGTTACGTTTGGCTACATGTATTAATGGTACCCAGAAGCTATAATTTTATAATACGGTTTCTCTTTTTAGAAAATATAGTTAGAATGTCAAAGTGGGTGAGACTTCTTATTCAGTAACAATTATCTTATGCATGTGATATATGCATTCCTACTGAGATGTAACTTCTTAAACTCTTAGGTGTCCTTAATGGGAATTCCTTAGTACTGCTGTGGTTTAGCCAGACAAAAAAGTAGAAGACAATCTTTCTAAATGTGCTTGAAAATGTATCAAGAATGTATTGAATTTAGGTGTAGGAAATCTAAATATGCACCAAAATAACTAAAGATAATTTGGGCAAAAAGTGATACTAGGAATACCACAGAGTGTACTAAATAAGTTTTACAAACTGACATGCTAACAATCACAAAAAGTACTTTAGATATTCATATTTTCAATTTGTAAACCTTAGAAAGTAAACTTTGTAGTAGATTTAGCTTTTTCGTTGGGGAAATGACCATAGTCAATTTTCCAAAAAAGAAACTCTAACCCCACTCCTCTCCCTTCTATCCCAAAAAAGCAACATGATTTCAAATGCTTATTTAATGTGCTTATAAGGTTTACCTGGGTTGCATTACTCAAGTCCATTTCACCAGCAGTGCATCTCCGATCAGTGTTATCAAAATTTAATGGATTACAAAGGATGGGCACCAATGGACCAGACTGATTGTAATAAAAAGGTCCAGCATTTGGGGGTACATCATTGTTGGCCACATTAGTTATGAACTGGTTCACGATACCAACCATTAGGAAGGTGACATGTTTGCTTATAGACAAGATGTCATTTGCTGTTGCATTGTCCATGCAAGGGAGAACTTCACTTAGGGCTGAATGAGCTGTGGGGTTTTCGACCCATTGATCCATTGAAACACACGTGTCTGCTACAATGCTGGAATGTGAATATAAATGAATTAAATGTTGTCACAATTTAATATTGCAAGGCATACTATAAAATAAACTTCTACATTCTATAATTAATACAAAAGAAAGGTGATTTCGATGAGAAAAAATTAAGCCAGAATTTAGGGGAACTAATGTTCTGTAATCCTCCATGATTGATTCACTGATCTATAAGTAGCATGGAATTTGTTCAAGTTTCATTTGCAGACAACATTTCTTATTTATCTGCTAAAGAGGAGCAGTAGCAGTTTGAGTTATCCATGTTAAGAACAAATTAAAGAAGCCACAGAAGATGCAGTTCCTTTTGAAAATGCAAGGGATGCACTTATAACATGATAAACATTATATATGTTATGCTAAACATGAGCATGTGCCTGAATTAGTCTAATATAAACTAAAACTCACAGAAAAACAGTAATATGCATGGATACTTACAGCTGCCAAAATTTTAAACAAAGAAAAGAAGGTATTCACTATATGATATTTTGAAATTAAATGACTCAGTGGAACTTACTTATGGAGGACAAGAGATATGCCACACAAAATAAATGTGCCCGTCACAAGAATCCATCCTATGATCATTAATCTGCAATAATTGATTTAATCTAAGTTAAAGAAAATTTAATAAAGAAACATTACAAAGTTATAATGCAAAACTTTGAGAAATAGACGGCCTACAGACAGCATATAAGAGGGAAATGATTGGTAGAAAGTCACTCACATGTACACGAAACACTGCAGACCGAAAACTGAAAATACTGCAAACAATATTGACAACAACAGTGTTATAAAATAAATAAAAAACTACCAATAACAGTGTAACATTAGTGGTTTGAAAATGGTAAACAACAAGCATCTAATAGAGGGTGTTAATAAATGCTTACTGAAACCAAGAAGGGCTAATAGTAGCATTGAAGCGGCAATAATGTTAAGAACCTGCCTTCTGTAAAAAAAAACCAGTAAATCAATTGCAGGAAAAAACTAAACCGAAAATTATACCAAATCAAAAGGAAGAAAGAATCAAAGCAATCTACTTACACAGGAAGCAAGACATTTTGTATTTGTTTTGAACTCTGCTCTGTCTTAATTTTAGGAATCATAGCAGAAATATTTGTCATATTTCCCAGTATGTCAATATTACTCTGGATATCAGGAGGTAGAAAATTTTGACCAACTCCGACTTGTTTAGCTGCAACAAGATTAACCAATACATCCTTTAACTTCTCAACAGTGGTATCTGCTTGGTTGAGAAGATATTCCAATATATTTGTTGTACTGACTTGAAACTTTCCCTGCGCAGCGTACAGAAAACCACTTCCTGTTCTGAAAACACAGCAGTTTTATACTTAGAACTGAAATCAGAAAGATTTAACCAAATATAAATTCAACACTGATATGAGCGTTCAAAAGTAGAAGTAGGTGCAAGGCAGAGAACATACATAGCAGTGATGGTGAAAAGTATAAGGAGGATAAGAGAAAGTGCATAAGCAATTCGAGAATAGCCATAAGACTTCTTCTGTCTGCGGCAACAGCAGCAGCAGCAGAGGATTAACGAGCATAGGCCGAATATCAAAAACCATGTTGCAGCAGTGGCAAGAAGAGGAACACCAGTATATGCAACTGACTGCATGGAAACCAAACTTAGAGAGAGAGAGAGAGAGAGAGAGAGAGAGAGAGAGAGAGGTTGATATGAAAAAACAACTAGAAAAAAATATAAATGAATAGACAAGAGCCTTATAGATCAATGGCATTATCTAGTTCTTACATGGAGGAGAACTTGGGTTCGAATACCTCTCCCCTACTTAATTAACAATGTAAGAAAATAAGATTTTAGGAAATATGCAAAATGCATGTGATCTAGGCAATTGCATGGGGTTAAAAGTTTCAAGTCAGTACATAAAACTTTTAGCAGAACCTGAATAAGAAAAGTAAAATTACAGGTTGTAGAAGACCTTCAATTGTAAAAATTTAATTCCATCATAAAGAAGGAAAACTTAGATGAACTCAACAGTTACAAAAACAATCGCTTCTATAAACTACAAATCCACCAAAAAGCCCACAGGCTGCACAAATTATATATAAAAGATCCCTCTTTGGGTCCTATCATACATAACTGGCAAAACTTAGATGAGGAAATCAATTCATAGTCCTAAAATTTATCCATTCCAATAACAAAAGAATGACATGCCAAAATATAGAGACTTATTGCGTGGCAATAAAAAAGATTAGGCAATATATGGAACAATGAATGAAAAGAACTCACATAAAGATAATGTTCATTAGTAATATTCCATCCACCCTCGTAGTAAGTAAAATTGGCAGAAGGGTCTATCCTGTGTGTTTTGTTAGCAGCTAATATCAGGGTAGCGTTAGGTGCAACTTCAGTATTGCTTTCCTCGAGAAAAGACCTCCTCATTCGCCCTGAAATGTCAGCAACACCGTTTTCACCTCCATATATGCAAATTAGATCCATTAATGTTTTATTATTAGCATGGAAAACAAAAGGTAATGTGAAATTTATTTTTAAAAAAGTTGTTGATCAAAATAGGAAACTAAATAAATCCCATTTAGCTAGAGAGAGAGAGAGACAAGCGGAAAAACAATTAAAAAAAAGGTAGTAATTACCATGAACATGTTTGGTAGGTAGGTTCTGAAATTGAGGAGCTCCATGACAAAGTGAAAAGAAGGTTGAAGATACGAGGACAAAAGTTGTAAAGAGAAGAAATTGCTGTGATTTGAGACATAGCATTTTATTCTTTGCTCAGGATTTTTTGTTGGGTTTCTCTTTGAGAAAAAAGTCGGCTAATGCATGCATGAATCTATGATTTATTTAGGAATATATTCTCAGAGAGAGAGAGAGAGAGAGAGAGAGAGAGAGAGAGAGAGAGAGAGATGGAGAGAGAGTCCGTTGGATATATAACTATTTTTAGGTTGACATAGTTTACTTAAAAGGCTAAAATTTATTACACATATGTGGAATCAAACACGTGTGTTTATACACACATGTATGTAACAAATAGCTCTTATTAAAACAACTTATGTGAAATTTGAGCTCTACAAGACGCGCTTATTGTTTTCACTCTTCACACATAAATAGGATTTTATTTGTTTTTCTCTAACACTTGTAACATAAATAGTATTTTATTTGTTTTTCTTTTCCTAATTAAGTTTTTTTTTTTTTTTAATTTCCCTAATTAATTGAAGTAGGGTTTTGTTATTTATTTTTCTTAAAGGACTAGAAAAATATCTATTCCTATAAGGACTATTTAGAAGGAGGTAGTGATTATTAAGTTGTTATTAGAAAGGGCTTTCTCTATTCTTAGTATATAAGCCTAATGTTCTCGTACGTAGAACTTAGGATTTGTGGAAATGTTGTTATTATTGTGTATTTCAAATTATGCTTTCACAGGCCTATGCTACAACAATAGCAATCAAAGCAATGCTATGCTGCAATTGTTGGTATTAGAACCACACTAAGCAAGGTTATGTTCCTGTCATGGCACCAAAAATAGCACATGGGGGAGGGTATGTTGTAGTAGATGATGTGTGTGAACACGATGCACAACTAGAGGCATTCTTTTAGCTCACCTCCTTAATCAATGGAAATAACAGCCTCAAAACTGCCATCCTAATCCACATTATGTGGAAGAGGAGGAAGAGGACTATTGCGATGTCAAAGAGCTGGATAAACATATTAAAAGAGTTGGTGTTGTAGACAAGAATTCTTCACCAATTAATTGATGATGACTATCTTCAAAAGCATAGTCAAGGAGACAAAATGTTGCTTGATGAGGATAAAGTCACATGCATACAAGATGAGCCCATAACCCACACCACTGATTTGGCTTTCTTTGTTCAAGCAAAAGAGGTTGTTGATTATATAAAAGGTAATCATTTAGTGGTACAATTAGTTTGTTTAGCAAAAGAAAGATTCTCTATTAATGAATGGAGTTTCAATCTCCCAAAGCTTGAACACATTCAATACTATGATGTTATTAGAGTTGATGGGTTTCTATCAAATCTTCCTAGTGATAACGCTAATCTTACTTTGGAGAGATTAATTGTTATCATTCTTGATTCTTTTTGGGAAGACTTTGTTAAACAAGAATAAGTAGAGATAAACAGGAGGCATGAAAGAGTGATGTTGGATAAACTTTGTGGAGGCATGAAAGAGAGAATTATATATATATATATATATATATATATATTTATTTATGAGACAAAAGGAAAGAGTGATGTTGGATAAACTTTGTGGAGGCATGAAAGAGAGAATTATATATATATATATATATATATATATATATATATTTATGAGACAGAAGGATATATTTTGAGTGAGAAAAAATTGATAAGTAGTATATTGGCTTGTCTTGTCTTGTAGAGGAGTTGATAGCTGCCTCTATTTTTCAGCCTATACAAACCTGACTGCAACAAAGTTCCTTGTTTGACATGATGAATGAATTTCTTGTACTTCCCTTGTCATTTATTTTTTTAGTTTTTCTCCCCTGCAAGCTCAAAAGATTAATTGATGAAAATGGATTTTAATTAGAAAAATAGAAAATAGATGGAGGAATGGATGAATAAATAAAAAAGATAATGGAATTACAAGAAAAGCGCGTGTCAGTTAGGACAAGGGAGCTCTTGTATTGTTACCAACTACTAATTACTGCAAAAGTCTGGATGGGAATAAGTTGGGAACATTATTGAAGGATGGCACAGAATAAGATACGTCCAATGGCTAAAGAATAATCCACTAACACAGAAAAATGCACATCAATAACTCAGTTTCTTTTTTGAATTAATCAGTTAATTTACTAGTTTTAAGGTGCGTTTCGATATTGCTTATTTTGCTGAAAACTGAAAACAATAAAAAAATAATTTCTAATTACTGTTCACAAATGAAAATAATGTTCATTTGCCTTACTGCACAGTTCATGGGATATGAATAGTACAAGAGACGCTGGTCAAAAAAAAAAAAAAAAAAAAAAGGCAAAATGCTAAAACATGGACGTATAGATGCAATCCAAACAATACCTTAGTGTAATCTTTATGTAAAACTAGTCGCAAACACTCAATGCAAGGTAAAAATATTATGATATAATTAATTTATAATAGAGAATAATATAAATTTTTTAGGTTATATGTTATTTAAAAATATTAACTATTTTTATAAGTTTCATGTAAAAGAACGTATATATTCATTAAGTAGGTTATATTTTGTAGGTTATATTAACTATTTTTCATCAAGTAGCTAGATAGTAATTTAATAGAAATATTTAAATTTCATAATTATAATAAAACAAAGTTTAGCTACGAAATTAGTTGTAGTTTTAAGCTACAACCTTACTCAATATTTTTTTATTGAAAATGAATGTTGACAAAATCTATTATTGAATTATATATTTTTCTTATATCCTCTATGCTTACAAAATTTCAAGATTAATAACTATGTTGTAAAGAAAAGGAAAGCTCTCTCTAAATAGATTTTTTTTATTGATGAATGTTGAGGGTCATTTTTTCGAAATAGACAAAGGCAGCCTAACCCAGCAATGCGGGCAGCAGAGAAGCGGCAGACCAAGTAAGAGAAAACCATTAGGCCCAAGTGGCAGGAACAATGGGTCACAGACCCCTCAATACGAATGAATGGGTCTTGAGGAAGTAAGTGGGCCTAAAAGGCCCGGAAATAGAGAAAATAGCACCCATAGGCAGTATGTGTTGTGGAAAAGAGAGAATGGGCCGCGGCAGGCCTAGAGTAAAGTAAACAAAGAAAGTAGGGGATAATGGCAAGCCCATGAACCCCAAGGATGAGAATGAGGAAATTCGGCCGGGGAAGCCCAATTAAGTTAATAAAAGCCCATGGGATGCGGAGTTAGTAAACGGACCAAGGATGTCCAAAGGAATGGGCCGGAGAGGCCCAAGGGAAAAGAAAGGGACGTGAGAGCCCATGAGCAAGAACACCAGTGGCCACCATTGAGCCACTGGGGGAAAGAATGGAACAGCAGGCCTAAGAAAAGGCCCAGCAGGAAGAAGTTACCGCGGCAGGAAATGCTAAAAAATGCGGAAAGAAGCAAAGGCAATTAACGAATTGGGCTGAAAGGAACACAAAGCCCAATACTGAGTAAAGCCCAGATCCTGAAGGAGCGGGAAATCAGAATAGCAACTCGTGAAAAGCCAGAAACGGGCAGCAGGCAAACAAAGTCTCCAGTCCACGGCAAATGCATGAACAGCAGGCAGAATTCAGACATAAACACGCACAAGGCCCAAGCACCACCAGCCTGTACCCAGCCAATACAGGACATGGTGGGGTCGTGGGTTAGAGGTAAGAGGGCACGGTTTGGAGGTGGGGAGAGGGGAAAGCCTGTTTTAAGGTTCCTGCTCAAACTCTTTTGGGGGATACGTCCTGCTGGGATGACATACCACCCAAAAGAGGCAAGGCTGAGTTGGAACCAATAGGTACATGCCACGAGGGATAGAGAGAGAAGAAACATCACCGCGGCAGGCAGAAATGCCGCGGCAGACTAACAGACAAAAAAATGTCTGTGTCCGTAACAGGGGAACCCACAGACGGAACAGTAATGTCGGCAAGTACTCCCAGACCAGACAAAAACGGTTGGAGGGTAAAATAGTAAAATCCACGGCAGGCACTATAAGAAGGGAGTCTCTGCCGTGTACAAAAGGGGGAGGAACAAGAAGAGAGCAAGGCAATACAATACTAGAAAAATACTCTGTAACACACTTAGTAAAACAGGGGAAGCACAACACTAAAAACCACAAAGGTGGAAATCACTAAGGAAAAACGAAAAGAAAAAAGAGAGGAAAGATAGAAAGAAAGAAAGTGAGAGTTAGTGGCATGCACCGATAGGTCTCTTCCCTTCTCTCCCTCTCAAATCCCTGCTCTCTTCCATACTTATTTTGGGTATTGTCCATTCGGGTCCACCTCCCTCAAACCCATTAACTTCACGGCAGGATTTCTTTTCCTCGGAGGTTAATCGCGTTGAGAAGAGGTGTTCTTCCTCTTTGGCTTTACTCCTGCGGACGGAACCAAAACTTATTACATGTCTATTAATTAATTTTTATTACCATTCTCCTTTACTATTTATTTGTTAAAGATTGTTAAGAGTTATTATAGTTATGGATTATTTGGTCATTTCTCATTAAAAGAACTATCTGGTCATTCCAGAATGTATGGTTCTGTTTATCAATTATGTCTGCCTGCTGTAAGCATTTTTCTGAAACAGCTCTGCCTGCCGCAAGCACTTTTCTGAAATAAGCTCTGCCTGCCGCAAGCACCTTTTCCGAAACAGCCCAGCCTGCGGTAAACACTCCCCTGGGTGACGAGGCATAGTTCGCGCACAAGCCAGGCCAAGTTGAGTTCCAGTTGGCCCGGTCTCGACTCCTGCAACCCAAAATACTTGGGCCTACGATCACGAAGGGGCAGCCCAGCCCAACATAGCAAAAAAAGGCCCCCACAATGAAAAAAATGAGAGAGTAGAATCATAAATATCTACTGCTCTGCTATTTATACACCATAGCAGACTTAGTTCCAAGCAAAAGAAAAAGGCGCCAAAAAAAATAACTTACTAACAAACTATAACAATCTTATTATCCTCTAATAAAAAAACGACACCTGTCAAAGCCTAATAACAGATTCTGAGCTTAAGTCTGTCACGTGCACAGTCCACATCTTCATTAAGTTGTACGCGTGTCTTCATTAATCTGAACAGTGCCGTTTTCCTTTAATTCAGCTTTTATTCCTTCATTCAAAATGATGTCGTGTGAACTCTCCTTCTTCTTGCAATTTTGCTTCTCGGGCAGAGTTTTAACATTTATCATCAATAAATTGTTTAAATTATAATTTTTTTTAGTTTAAAATTATGCATAAAATATAAGTTTATAATCAAACAGTAAATAAATCTGATTGACAAAAACTTTAACATGTGTATTAACCTGTCAAAGCCTAATAACAGATTCTGAGCTTAAGTCTGTCACGTGCACAGTCCATGTCTTCATTAAGTTGTACGCGTGTCTTCATTAATCTAAATGGTGCCGTTTTCCTTTAATTCAGCTTTTATTCCTTCATTCAAAATGATGTCGTGTGAACTCTCCTTCTTCTTGCAATTTTGCTTCTCGGGCAGAGCTTTAACATATATCATCAATAAATTGTTTAAATTGTAATTCTTTTTAGTTTAAAATTATGCATAAAATATAAGTTTGTAATCAAACAATAAATAAATCTGATTAACAAAAAATTTAACATGTGTATTAAAAGCGTAAAGAACATGCAATTCAACAGTTGTAAGATTGTAATGTTTATTTTTTATAGCAATGTTTATTTTATTGAGTAAAGTTGTAACCTTAGTTTTGTAGCTAAACTTTGTTCATTATAATATTCTTTTTTCATATTTAGTATCACCATAATTGGTCAACTTATTTGAACATTTTCAAGAATCTAAATTTTTTTTTACATCTCCAAGTCCATGGAACACATATTACATGTTACTTTAAGTTTAAATATTATATAAGATTAGAATTGTAGTAGATATTTGTTTTCAATGTTATATATATAAGTATAGTGTATATACTATTGAAACTTGAATTTTAAGAAAATATTTGCAAAATTTATAACTTTTGTTGTTGCTTATCCCTCTAAATTATGGGGAATGAATTAAATTAGGTTGTTATTTTGGAGGGATAAATTCATTAATGGTCTGTTTGGATTGAGAGGGAGGGGGGGGGGGGGAAGTAGAGTAGAATTGGTCCCAAATTAGTTTATTTTCAATTAACTCTACTCCCCTCTAGTCCTGGCCCCCTCCCACCTCCCTTAATCCGAACAGACCCTAAAGGTATAAGTAAACAGTAGCTAGTATGGGACAGCCACCATAACAAGTATGAAAAAAATAATCCTTTGACTTTCCTCCTAAAATTTGGTGTACTAAGCCAAATATATATTGGAGATTTTCCTTTTTTTTTGGTAGGCATTTGTGGACCAAGTTGAACTGTCGATCAAATGCATCATCAACAAAGAAAGAAAATCTTTGGACGCATGCAGAACGTGTGAAAAGACTAGTGTTAATAGTCGACCTTAACTTGTCCGTTACCAAATTAGTATGAATCACATCTCAAGCCTAAAAGATTCTATGAAAGGTTTTTTTTTTTTTTTTTTTTTCCCCCTGAGAGATAACTACAAATTCTATGAAAGCTGAAAAGGAAGTGAGAATACCCATACTTTGTTTTCTTAATTGAATAATGTCATGCAAATGGATAATAGCCTCTTTTTTTTTTTTTTTGAAAAAAAAAAGACAATAGTTATTAAAGGATCACAACCAAATGCGTACTTATTTTCATAGCTATCTGTTGAGGGTCATTTCTTCGAAATAGACAAGGGTAGCCCAACCCAGCAACGCGGGCAGCAGACCAAGTGAGAAAACCATTAGGCCCAGGCGGCACGAACAAATGGATCACAGGCCCATCAATACGAATGAATGGGTCTTGAGGAAGTAAGTGGGCCTAAAAGGCCCGGAAAGAGAGAAAATAGCACCCATGGGCAGTATGTGTTGTGAAAAAGAGAGAATGGGCTGCGGCAGGCCCAAAGTAAAGCAAACAAAGAAAGTAGGGGATAATGGCAAGCCCATGAACCCCAAGAATGAGAATGAGGAAATTGGGCCGGGGAAGCCCAATTAAGTTAGTAAAAGCCCATGGGATGCGGAGTTAATAAACGGACCAAGGATGTCCAAAGAAATGGGCCGGAGAGGCCCAAGGGAAAAAAGGACATGAGAGCCCATGAGCAAGAACACCAGTGGCCACCATTGATTGGGCCACTGGGGGAAAGAATTGGAATGGCAAGCCTTAGAAAAGGCCTAGCAGGAAGAAGTCACCGCGGCAGGGAAGGCTAAATAATGCGGAAAGAAAAGCAAAGGTAATTAAACAAGTTGGGCTGAAAGGAACACAAAGCCCAAACGCTGAGTAAAAGCCCAGATCCTGAAGGAGCGGGAAATTAGAATAGCAACTCGCGAAAAGCCGGAAACGGGCGGCAGGCGAACAAAGTCTTCAGTCCACGGCAAATGCATGAACAGCAGGCAGGATTCAGACGTAAACACGCGCAAGGCCCAGACACCACCAGCCTGTACCCAGCCAATACAGGACATGGTGGGGTCATGGGTCAGAGGTAAAAGGGCAGAGTTTGGAGGTGGGGAGAGGGGAAGGCCTGTTTTAAGGTTCCTGCTCAAACTCTTTTGGGGGAAACGTCCTGCTGGGATGACATACCACCCAAAAGAGGCAAGGCTGAGTTGGAACCAATAGGTGCATGCCACGAGGGATAGAGAGAGAAGAAACATCGCCGCGGCAGGTAGGAATGCCGCGGCAGACTAACGGACAAAAAAGTGTCTGTGCCCGTAACAGGGGAACCCACAGACGGAACAGTAATGTCGGCAAGTACTCCCAGACCAGACAAAAACGGTTGGAGGGTAGAATAGTAAAATCTGTTCACGGCAGGCACTATAAGAAAGGAGCCTCTGCCGTGAACAAGGGGGACTAACACACAAGGGCAAAAGGTAATACAATATTAGAAAAACTACTCTGTAACACACTTAGTAAAGCAGGGGAAGCACAACACCTAAAACCGAAAAGGTGGAAATCACTAAGGAAAAACGAAAAGGAAAAAGAAAGGAAAGATAGGAAGAAAAGAGTGAGAGTTAGTGGCATGCACCGATAGGCCTCTTCCCTTCTCTCCCTCTCAAATCCCTGCTCTCTTTCATACTTATTTAAGGTATTGTCCATTCGGGTCCACCTCCCTCAAACTCATTAACTTCCACGACAGGATTTCTTTTCCTCGGAGGTTAATCGCGTTGAGAAGAGGTGTTCTTCCTCTGTGGCCTTACTCCTGCGGACGGGACTAAACTTATCCATGTCTATTGATTAGTTTCTTTTTTATCACCATCCTCCTTTACTATTTATTTAAAGATTGTTAAGTGTTATTAGAGTTATGAATTATTTTGTCATTTCCTATTAAAAGAGCTATCTGGTCATTCCAGAATGTGTGTTTTGTTTATCAATTATATCTGTCTGCCGCAAGTATTTTTCTGAAACAACACTGCCTGCCGCAAGCATTTTTCTCTGAAAAAAGTTCTGCTTGCCGTAAGCTTTTTCTCTATGTCAACTCAGCCTGCGGTAAACACTCCCCTGGCAAACGAGGCATGGTTCGTGCACAAGCCAGGCCAAGTTGAGTTCCATTTGGCCCGGTCTCGACTCCTGCAACCCAGAACACTCGGACCTACGATCACGAAAAGGGTAGCCTAGCCCAACATAGCAAAAAAAAGGGCCCCACATTAAATTGGCGACTCCACTGGGGAGTTGAGAAATAGTCCAGGGACGAGAGCCCTCGCAAACAAATGCCTCCGAAATCCAGGACTACACGCAACATGAGTGCTGTACCCTCACAAGCAGAGTCCAGGCCCACAACGCCCCACCAACCACAGCCTAATCAGGCAGAAGGTGCTAACGAGATGGGGGCTGGACCCCAACCTCCTCCGAGGATCCCCGTAGACAATGCCAACACCTTCATTGAAGTATTGCAGGCCTTGCAACACTCGCAACAGCAAATGATGGAAGAAATTCGTCAACTAAAGACGGACAGAACAAAGGAAAAAGGAAGCCAACATGATCCAGAGCATGGGGCGGAAGAGACACTAGTGGGTGGTGTCCCACAGAATACAGATCAACGTTTTATTACTATGGCAGAAGTGGCAGCTCTCCTGGAGCAAGAGAGAGCCAGAGTACCAAAGGAGAGATTCTACGCACGTAGACCCCCATACCCGCTAAGGGTGCTCAGTAAACCATACCCCGAGAGGTATGAACCGCGAGTATTCGCACAATATGACGGCAGGAAGGGAAGTGCTGTTGAGCACATAAGCAAGTTCATTGATACGTTTGGCCCTTATGCCGCAGACGAGGGCTTGTGTCTTCAAGAATTTTCCAAATCATTGTGTGACTGGGCTTATACCTAGTACATTGGCTTAAAGCCAGGATCGATCCCAACATGGGATGATATGGTGGATGTATTTTGCACCAAGTACTTTCACGGAGAGGAAACGATGACACTTGCAACATTGCAAGCAACTAAACAAAGGAATGGTGAGGACTTGATGGAGTACATCAAGAGATTTAGGGACATAGCACTCGACTGCTATGACCATTGCGAGGAAAGGACGCTGGTAGAGATGTGCATGACGAATATGATTAGGGAATACAGGGCAGTCCTAGAAAACCTTGAAATCTCCCAGTTCGCGCAGCTGTTACAAAAGGCAAGAAAAACTGCCCAGTCCGTAAAGCCAAGCATGGACAAAAGAAGTGCCCCGCAAGCCATGGCGGTATCCACCGGTGAGCGGAGGAGGAAGACCGACGGGAAAGAATACGATACTCCTCCGCCAATACCATGCACCGCAAAGGAGTTGGACGTACTGCTAGACAAATGGATAGCAAATGGCGTATTCAAACCTAACCAAGTTGCTAGGGAGCCCACCGAGGAAGAAAGGAGGGACCCATGTTTTTGTCGTTTACACAACTATGTCCAACATGCCATCGCAGGATAAAAGAAGGAACTTTAGAACTGACCCAGCAGGAGGTCCAGAGAAACCCAGTGGTGATCTGTGCGGATCCAGGGGATGACGAAGGAGAGAATCCGGCCTTGCCTGCCACAGCGATTACCACTTTACAACAGAGTTCCAAATTCAAAAGCTTATTTGATCAACTAGGCCTCACAACAAAAGAAAGAAAAGTAGCTACCGAGGCTCTAGTAAGCATTGCCTCCGGGGCAGGGGTGGAATATTTATCAGCGGAAGTCCAAGATGACAGGGCTCTCTTTCAGGAATCAACCGAAATCACCTTCAGTGATGAAGATATGGAAGTGGGGTATCCAGACCACCGGAGACCTCTCTATCTTGCGGCATCCATAAATCAAATCCCCATAAAGAGAGCCTTAATAGACACGGGCGCTTCCGTAAACCTCATCCCGTTGAGCACTCTACAAGCTGCGGGGATTTCAGAAAGAAAGATCCAAGGGTGTCCAATGGAAGTGACAGGATTCGGTGGAAGAGGAGAGTACACCGCAGGCCATATCTAGTTGTGGTTAAAAGTGGGACCCATAGCTTCCCTAGCTCGGTTCCACGTGGTAAAAACGGAAGTCTCATACCACATCCTTTTGGGACGACCATGGTTGCATAAACACAGATTAATTCCATCCACCTACCACCAATGTGTGAAAGGACGGATGAACGGCAGGATGATACGCATAGCAGCGAATCACTCACCATTTGAGCAGGCAGAAGCTCATTTGGTAGAAACCATGTTCTACGATCAATGGGCTCCATCCGAGGAAAATTCAGTGTCAAGGCCACAAGGTACCTTCGTGCCTAAATGGAGAGACATCCAGGATGATCCCGAGCCTGACCTAAGGAAGTTACTAGCCAGAAAAAAGAAGAGGAAGGAAGCGTCAACTGCGGACCTAGAGGATACACCCCACTGCGTCAGGATCTGAGGTCCTGACGGCAGGATTGTGTATAAGTTATGAAGGGGTGCGGGGCCCACGAGTGAAACGCAAGAGGGCCCCACCCAGGAGTGGCAACACAAGAACTTGACGTGTTGCGTGGTTCAAGAAAAGTCAAAAGAAGAAAGTAGTGAAAAAGAGAATGAGAAAGTTGCGATAGAAAAAGAAGTACAGGTTACGGCAGAAAAAGAAATGGAAGAGGTTGACTTGGGGTCTGTTTCCCAGGGGCCAAGACCTATCCTGATTAGTGCAAGTTTGGCAGAAGCGGAAAAGGCAGAACTGATGTTGCTCTTGAAAGAATTTAAAGATGTCTTCGCATGGGAATACAATGAAATGCCAGGGCTAGACCTTGGGCTAGTTGCACACACGTTGAATGTAGACCCAGAGGCCAGGCCAATAGCTCAGCCCGCCAGGACATTCCACACGGAAATAGAAGGGAAAATAATCAAAGAAATGCAGAAATTGCTTGCCGCAGGATTCATCAAACCTATCCAACACCCGCGATGGCTGTCCAACATCGTACCCGTGAAGAAGAAGAATGGCCAGATAAGATGTTGTGTAGACTTCAGGAACCTCAACAAGGCCTGTCCAAAGGATGAGTTTCCTTTGCCAAACATGGACTTACTGATAGATTCTGTGGCAGGCAGTGCCATGTTTTCGTTTATGGATGGGTTCAGCGGGTACAACCAAATTAGGATGGCACCAAGGGATGCAGAGAAAACCGCTTTCAGAACACCCATGGGCAATTTTTATTACACTGTAATGCCTTTCGGATTGAAAAATGCGGGTGCCACTTATCAGAGAGCAATGACGGTCATATTTCACGACATGATGCATTGTGAACTGGAGGATTACGTAGACGACATAGTAGTAAAGTCAAGGAAAAGAGAAGAACACTTCCAAGTGTTGAGGAGGGTATTCGAGAGGTGCAGAGCCTTCAAACTAAGAATGAACCCTCTCAAATGCGCATTCGAAGTGTCCTCGGGGAAGTTCCTAGGCTTCTTGGTTCATAGTAGGGGAATAGATGTTGACCCAGCCAAGGCTACGGCCATTGCAACCATGAAACCTCCGAGCACGGTAAAGGAATTAAAGAGCTTCTTGGGGAAAGTCTCGTACATTCGAAGATTTATCCCCGGGTTGGCATCAATCACTGCCGCTTTCACCAAGCTGCTCAGAAAAGGGCATGATTTTGAGTGGGGGGAATTGCAGCAGACAGCCTTCAAAAGGCTATAGCAGATCATGATGAACCTCCCCACAGTGCAGGCCCCGATTCACAAAAAGCCACTGTTGCTCTACTTGGCTGCCAATTCATATGCCATTGGAGCGTTGATTGTCCAAGAGGATGGGGGCGGCACTGAGCAGCCCGTATATTATATCAGCCGCGCCTTGAAGGATGCAGAAACTCGATACCCGAGGGCAGAGAGGGCATGCTTAGCCATTGTATATGCTTCACAAAGGTTGCGCCACTATTTCTTGGCCTACGAGGTATGGTTAATGACCAAATCCCACCCATCAAGGCTTTGCTGCAGCAACCGATCCTCTCTGGCAGGATATCCCAATGGTTGCTACAATTATCGCAATATGACTTAAGAATGGGGACACCCCGGGCGGTGAAAAGCCAGGCTATAGCAGACTTATTGGCACAATTTCCAGGCGAGGAAGAGTTCCCACTGGATGATGAAGTCCCTGGGGAAGTGGCCATGGCAGAAGGAGCCGAAGAGCAATGGGTGATGAAATTCGATGGGTCTTCTACCGCCCAGTCTGGAGGGGTGGGAGTAGTTCTATACCATGAAGAAGATAAAGCAGTGGCACTGTCATTCAAACTGGAATTCCCCTGTTCAAACAACACCGCGGAATACGAAGCCTATCTAACCGGGCTGGCCACGGCTCTCGAAATGGGAGTTAAACACTTAAGGGTGTTAGGCGATTCAAATTTGGTGCTCTGTCAGGCCAACGGGAGTTTCTCCTTGAAAGAGCCTAGCCTAGCCCCGTACAGAGCAATGGCTCAGAAAATGGAGGAAAAGTTTTCAACTTTTGAAATAGAGCACGCTCCTAGGAATGAAAATCGGTTTGCGGACGCGTTAGCCGCGCTGGGATCTCAGATAATGTTTGAAGGGAATAGCACCCAAGTAGAGGTCAGCAAAAGGAGAGAATCGATAATTGATACGTTGAAAGAGAAATTCCAAGAGGAACAGTGCGACGAAGACTGGCGGTTTCCCATAAAGGAAGCTTTGATGAATGAAGATGATGTCGCAGGACTGAAGGTGCTAAAAGATTACGCACTAGTGAAGGGGGAGTTATACCGCAGGATGCCAGGTGGGGTCTTGGCCAGATGTGTAAGACCAGACAAGGCCCAGAGAAAACTGAAAGAAGTACACGACAAAACTTGCGGATCCTGCGGAGAAGTCAGTCTTTACCGCAGGCTTCAAAGGGCAGGCTTTTATTGGCCAAACATGGGCAAAGATGCGATTCGAGCCCAAATTCAGTGTGGGGCTTGCCAACTTGCGGCAGACAGAGAAGAAAGTTACGTTGTGTCCGCCTGCGAAGACTGGAGAAGCTCATTTACCCAATACCTGACAGAAGGTATCCTGCCGCGGAAGCAGAGTGAAAAATATAAACTCAAGCGGCTGGCGACACGCTACTTCATGCACAATATGGTCCTCTTTAGAAAGGGGTATGATGGGGACCCCTTAAGGTGCCTGGGTCCTGAAGAAGCAGAGAAAATGGTGAAAGAAGTACACTCAGGAGAGTGTGGGGAACACCAGGGGAAGAAAAGACTTTACAGGTGCCTGCTGCAGATGGGTTACTACTGGCCTGCCATGAAGAAGGATACGGCAGAATTTGTAAAGAAGTGCCACAGTTGCCAGGTGCAGGCCAACTTAATTCACACCCATCCACAGAATTTGCACAGCATGGTAACCCCATGGCCCTTCCACACTTGGGGGCTTGATTTGGTAGGACCGGTTAACCCACCGTCACGAGGATATATATGGATATTGGTAGCTACAGAATATTTTACTAAATGGGCAGAGGCAGTGCCTCTTTGCAAAGCCACCGGAGGAGCAGTGGCAAACTTCATCAAGGAGAACATAATCGTGAGGTTCGGGGTACCCCACAGAATCATCAGTGACAATGGCACACCTTTTGTCAACAGTGAAGTAAGGAAGATGTTAGAATTCTATCAAGTTAAGCATCACCGGTCATCACCTTACTACCCTCAAGGGAATGGGCAGGCGGAGGCAACAAACAAAACCCTTATAAAAATTATAAGTAAAATGAGTCAGGAGTACACGGGAGGATGGGCAATGCACCTGCCAGACGCCCTTTAGGCTTACAGAAAATCGCCTAAGTCAGCCACAGGTTTTTCACCTTTTTTCCTTGGTCTACGGGACTGAAGTGATGAGTCCAGCGGAGGTAATGACCCCGTCCCTGAGGGTCATGAAAATGCAAGAAAAGGGAAGAGAGGAAGAAGAGGTCTTTGCGGCAGAAAGGTGTGAAGACCTGGAGGGACTTGACGAAAAAAGAGAACAAGCCCAGGAACGCAGCCGTAGATATAGGCAAAAGATGACTGAAGCTTACGGCAGGACGACTAGAGAAAGAGTGTTCGTGGAAGGACAACTTGTTTTGAAAGTAGCAGACTATGTTAGAAGAGGCCTGGCAGAGCCATCCAAATTTGCACCAAAGTGGGAAGGGCCCCTTGTGATAAGGGAAGCACACCCAAGTGGGTACTACCGTTTGACTCAGATGGATGGCAAAGACTTAACGGATCCGATCAACGGGAAATGGCTGAAGCAGTATTATGCCTGAGGAGAAAACTTACATGATTGCCATTTTTCCTTCCTTTGTTTTATTTTCCTTTATGTTTCCTTTTACCATATTATTTTTCAAGTGACTGTGTCACAACATGAAATTGTAATTTTGCTTTCGGCAGGATGTAATGAAAAGCATCAAGTATTATCATCATATGCCATAGCAAAATGTAAAGTGTAGCATCACAAAGATAAGTTACAAACCCAGATCATGGCAAACTAGCCAAATAAGTGCTACAAGAAAAACGTAATGTAATAAATAGAGTCATAAGTAAAAGGAAACAACGGAACAAGGAAGAAACAGCATCAACGAAGCCCGGAAATAAGAGACTGATCTCCAAAACGATCGGATCCACCAACACTGGAAAGAAGACGCTCACGATGGCCCTCTAAGTCCGCCACCTCCTTTCTCAAGATCTCAAGGCGCGAGTCAATAGCATCAACAGTGGGTTGCACTCTCCTCGTGAAAACAACCCGAGCAATCTCTCGAAGGTAATCCAAAAGGAACTCCACGGCAAAGCCCACGCTGACAAGCTCCTGCACCGCAGCCCTCCACTGCAGAATCCTCTCGGTAGAAACAGTGTCAACAAAGCTATGCTCTATGTCATTCAGCACACTCCCCAACATCTTCAAGAAATGCTCTCTAACAGAACGACCAAGTCGAAAGCCCTGCATGAAGTCCCCGCGGTTGTCATAGATCATCACCAGATGAGAAGCACAGTCCTCCGGGACTCTAAAGCCATGAAAGTCCACATAAGGAGGCCCGGAGCCCCAGAAAGCTGCAGGATCAAGGTCATTGACCTCAGGCTGGTCAAAACGGGTGAAGAAGGCAATAGCCTCGTCCTCGGCACCTGGAAGGGTGGTGGAACTACTACCCGCTTCAAACTGGAATGGGGCTATAGGAAGAGATCCTACCAAGGAAAACACAAAGCATGAGATGAGGAATTAAAAAGGGAAAAGGGGAAAGGAGCAAACCCACGGGGAGCAAATAACAAATAGACAAGGAAGAAAGAAAGCTTACCAAAACCAACATTAATGGGGGCTGTGGGAAGAACTGAAGCAGGCACGGAAGGGACGGCGGAAACTGACGCTGTAAATATGGCAGAAGCTGGTGCAGAAAATACGGCAGGAATAGATGCTAGGGGCGCGGCAGGATTAACTACCGCAGGCGTCCCTACGCTGACCGCAATGCCTAGCCCTTCAAAAGTCTCTGTACACAAGAAAATAGACATGCAAATAAAAAAAAAAAAAAAAAAAAAGAGAAAAGAGTGGGCCCAGTGAATAAAGAAGGAAAAGCAAATCCAACAAAAGAAAAAAAAGGGGAGTGGGGACATACCCATAAATCTAGCCTCGGGTGGAGCGTCCTCTTCCTCCTCGGACTCAGAAATCCTCCTCGGCAGGACGGGCTCACTATCAATATCTTCAAGAGTATCCTCGGACTCAGAAATCCTCCTCGGCAGGACGGGCTCACTATCAATATCTTCAAGAGTATCCTCGGACTCCTCGGAAGACAGATCAACATCGGGTCCGCGAGTGGCCGAGCTGGGAATGGAAGAAGGAGTGACTACTAAGGAAGAACCATCCTTCGCGGCCTGAGACAGAGTCGCAAAAGGATCACCGGTAGAGAGGACGAGAGGAGCAACGGGTGAAACAGCCTCGGTCTGAGTTATGGCAGGAGGAGCAAATCCCTGTGGAGAAATAGGCCTCTCGGCTGAAAAGGGAGTGGCCTCGCTAACCCCCTCAGTATGAGTACCCTCTCTGGGTACCAGTCCGGTAGGAGGGCTAGGAGACTCGGCAGGAATCCCATGTGCAGCAGCTGAAACAATGGACATCTGGGAAGCTTCACCAACCCCATCAAAAGTGTTAAGGACATATTTTGTGTAATTGGCTAATCCTTTGACAAAACGCACTTTACTTGTATTTGGGTAGATCTAGGATGTGTTTAATACTTCAAGGAACATGTTGTTCAAGTCTAGTATTAAAGCCATGAAGATTGGACCAAGAAACAAGTGAAGAAAAGCTATTCAAGAAGGCTGGACAGATATCTCGACACCTGTGGACAGATAGCCCGACAGCTGCCCGACACCTCTCGACAGCTAGCTATCTATCAAGCTCTTAAGGTGTTTTCTTATCGCAATCTCGACACCTTCTCGACAGCTGGTGGATCGATCGAGAAAGCTCCTGTCCTCTCGACAGATTATCGACACCTCCTCGACACCTGCTATCTATCGAGGATTAAATCTCGACACCTCTCGATCGATCGAGGTATCTATCGAGGTTACGGGATTTCAGATTTCCAGATCTGATTTTTGGGCCAGGCTTATGTATTTGTGTAGGGTTCCTTTTCTCACAACCCTAGACCTATATAAGGCTTATTTTAGAGGCCGTCACATAAGAGAATAAGAGAATACAAGGAGAACATATGCAAAAGGTGACCGATACCTTATTCTCTCTGAAAGAAGCTACTGCGTCTTTGCGCCTTAGGGTTTTGTAACCAAGTGCTTCTTGATCTTCATTGTTGATGAAGTGAAGAACTTTGCAGCCAACATTCTTCTTCCTTAAGTTGGTGAGTGAGTCACGTACTGGGATTCGTGCAAAGGAGTTAGTCACGTACTGGGATCCGTGCAACAAAAAGGGTGGCGTTCATATATTGAAGAGTTCAGAGGTTCTGAAGCGGTAGAAGGTTTCTACTGTGAGTTCATCTACGGGGATTGTAGAGTCTAGGGACAAAGGTTTTGTACTAGATCTGAAACTTCTCTTTACTATAGTGAATTGCTTTTCGGGAAGGTTTCCCCCCAGGTTTTTTACTGTGAAACTGGTTGGTTTCATTGGTTTTCCTGGGTCATCATATCTTGTCTTATTTACTTTTCCGCTGCATTCATTATTGACATGATATTGATGTTTGTTTGTTTTAACAAGTTTGATTCATAATAAATCTAATTAACAACTTGGGTTTAAAACTTGTTAATTCTATCAACCGGGGTCTAAATTTCCCAACAAGTGGTATCAGAGCGGGTTCACTCTGATTGGATTAATTTCCTGAGTGTGATCCTTGACCCCTGTTGTCATGGAATCTCTTGATTGTTTTGATTTGCATGATCTTGTGTTGAATGATGATGATGATTTTCAAGATGCCTATTGCAAGCTTTATAATTTTTGTATGAAATCTCTTGAATGTTCTACAAAATTGATAGCTAAATTTAAAAAGGTCAAGCTTGAAAAAGATGATTTGATTGCAAAATTGGATGAAGCCAATAATTTGAATGAGAATTTTAAAAATCAAATTTCATCTCAGGTGGACAAAATTAAGAGTTTGGAAGAGCAACTAGTTGAATCTAAAACTGAAGTTGAAAAATTAACTAGTGCCAAACTTCTTGTTGAGCCTAACTCAAAAGAAAAAGATTTTTATATTCCCCCATTTAAAAGGAATAATTAAGAGTTGAAGGCTAATATTGCTAGGATAGACAAAGGTAAACAATCTGATGTTAATGCTGAAGTTTTTAAACCTATGTCTAAAACTCCTCCTAGGTTGAATGATAAATCTGTTTTTGTCCCCATTTGTTATCATTGTCACATTGTTGGTCATATTAGGCCAAATTGTCCTAAGTTGAGGTCTCTGTCAACCTCTAAGGTTAGACCTCCTTCTAGGAAGCCGAGTAGCTCTAAAACTACTCATGTTTGTCACCATTGTGGTGTTGCTGGACACATTCGTCCTAATTGCTTTAAGTTGTATTCTCATAAGCAATTATCCAAACGGTTACAGGTTTCCTCTCAAAGACCTACAACTTTGTTTGGAGAGTTATTAAAAGCTTTGAGCTTTTTAACTCAATTTCAGGAGAATTCTAATTCTTCTATGTCCTTTAGTAGGCATACTAGGACACGTGCCTTTTCATCTTCACGACCAAAGACTCGTGCTGTGTGGGTGAGAAAGGAGCCTAAGACTTAATTGTCTTTTCTGTTTGTCCTCTGCTTTAATTCTTTCTATCTAAAGTAGGACTCTCTGTGCTTGATTTCTTATCTGTTTTTGGAATCATGCTTTCATGCATATGCACCATTCTATCATGTTTTCATGCATATCCATTTTTCTTTCATGCATACATGTTGTTTATCTGTTTTTGTTTGGTTGTTTAGTTTTTATTTGGTTTGTTTTCAAAATAAAAATAAAAAGGAAAAATAAGAAAAATACAAAAACAGTGTGTGTTATGTGTACTTTGGTATTTGTGTACCTTGGATGGCCAATGAAACAAATTTTTCTAAACTTTGTATCTCTTGTAGCTTAGATGAGCATCTCTATGCACAACTAAGCAAGTGAGCTTTGTGGCTCTTGTTTGTGATGAGTAAGATTAAGTTATCTCTTAAAACTTAACACTCATATCACTCTTTTTGACGGGTAGGACTAGAAAATCCTAAGAGAAAGGCATAAATAACCATCTCACCACTGTTACCCGCCAATCATAGTATGACACATGTATGCTTCGGCATAGCAAAAGTGCAGTGTCATAGACACCTGTATGCTTCGGCATAGCAAAAGTGCAGTGTCAAAGACATTCGTATGCTTCAGCATAGCAAAAATGCGATGTCAAATGCTTAACATATTGGGTATTTCTTTTCTCTCTTTTTATGCCCATGCATGATATGCTTAAAAGAAAATATGCAAAGAAAATATAAAGCAAAAAGATTAAAGATGCTTTAAATATGATTGCAAGTGTGTTTTCTAGGAGATGTGGGAGTTATAGGATGTACCTCGAAGGTGATAGTCCCCATCAAATAGTTATGATTGTGTGTAAGTTAAAGTTATTTTCTCATATCTCAGATCGTCATAACATGTATACACATATGCAATCTTGCGATATTTTTCACACACAACACGCAATATTCTTTGCTACTTTTGATACATGTGCAGGTACAATGTGATTTGGCCATCACAAAGGTTTTACATGTGCTAATGTATGCTCACTAAACTGTCTTGACTTGTTTTTGAAATATAAAATTAGTTAGACTTGTTTAGTGTGTGTGTGTGTTTTGGGATCTATGTGCTTAACATTTTTTTCTTGAGAGATTTGTTTTTCACATGTTTTGCATCCTTCTTTTATCTTGTCATCCATAGCATCTTGTTTCATTACATTCATGCATTTATATGGATTCTTTGTATCCCCTTGATCATTCTTGATCATCTTTATGTTTCTCGGGTTAAGCTTTCTAGCTTCTTGTACCCTTTGTCAATCATGACAAAAAGGGGGAGAGAAATTATGGAGACTTTGTGGTTTCTTTCTTTAAGATTCTACAAGTTAGGGGGAGAAATACATTCCTTTGTAAGGGGGAGATGTGTTTCATCTTGTTAGGGGGATTGCTTACTTCCTTCTTCTTGTACCTTGGGTCTTGTGACCATGATTACATACATTGTGCTTATCTTCTTTATATGCTGATGCATGTTTCTTTCACCTACCTTTACATGTGTTGTTTCTTTTCTATCTTTATACACATGTTTCTTATACTTGTATGCAATCTATTATTTCTGTTTCACACTAAGATGCCTTGATGAGTTTTGTTTAAAGTGTTTCAGAAATACAGGTTGTCAAAGTCTACTTGCCATAAACTCTCTTCTTGCAAAGTTTTTCAAGAGTTTGTGTTAGGATAGATTTTATTGTATTCAACAAGTGAATATGAGTTGAGTGATTTATGACTTCTCTCATATGTTCATTTGTTTGTTGTGGTTTTGTCACGGATTGCCAAAGGGGGAGATTGTTAAGGACATATTTTGTGTAATTGGCTAATCCTTTGACAAAACGCACTTTACTTGTATTTGAGTAGATCTAGGATGTGTTTAATACTTCAAGGAACATGTTGTTCAAGTCTAGTATTAAAGCCATGAAGATTGGACCAAGAAACAAGTGAAGAAAAGCTATTCAAGAAGGCTGGACAGATATCTCGACACCTGTGGACAGATAGCCCGACAGCTGCCCGACACCTCTCGACAGCTAGCTATCTATCAAGCTCTTAAGGTGTTTTCTTATCGCAATCTCGACACCTTCTCGACAGCTGGTGGATCGATCGAGAAAGCTCTTGTCCCCTCGACAGATTATCGACACCTCCTCGACACCTGCTATCTATCGAGGATTAAATCTCGACACCTCTCGATCGATCGAGGTATCTATCGAGGTTACGGGATTTCAGATTTCCAGATCTGATTTTTGGGCCAAGCTTATGTATTTGTGTAGGGTTTCTTTTCTCACAACCCTAGACCTATATAAGGCTTATTTTAGAGGCCGTCACATAAGAGAATAAGAGAATACAAGGAGAACATATGCAAAAGGTGACCGATACCTTATTCTCTCTGAAAGAAGCTACTGCGTCTTTCCGCCTTAGGGTTTTGTAACCAAGTGCTTCTTGATCTTCATTGTTGATGAAGTGAAGAACTTTGCATCCAACATTCTTCTTCCTTAAGTTGGTGAGTGAGTCACGTACTGGGATTCGTGCAAAGGAGTTAGTCACGTACTGGGATCCGTGCAACAAAAAGAGTGGCGTTCATATATTGAAGAGTTCAGAGGTTCTGAAGCGGTAGAAGGTTTCTGCTGTGAGTTCATCTACGGGGATTGTAGAGTCTAGGGACAAAGGTTTTGTACTAGATCTGAAACTTCTCTTTACTATAGTGAATTGCTTTTCGGGAAGGTTTCCCCCCAGGTTTTTTACTGTGAAACTGGTTGGTTTCATTGGTTTTCCTGGGTCATCATATCTTGTCTTATTTACTTTTCCGCTGCATTCATTATTGACATGATATTGATGTTTGTTTGTTTTAATAAGTTTGATTCATAATAAATCTAATTAACAACTTGGGTTTAAAACTTGTTAATTCTATCAACCGGGGTCTAAATTTCCCAACAAAAAGAATCTGCCACGGGTGTGCCCATGGAAGCGGGCAGCTCCTCGGTTGAAGGACGATAGATGGAAAGGGGCTCGGGCTGATCCTGGAAAGCAAAAGAAAGAGAAATGCATATATACACATATGGTAAAGAATAAGGGAACCTACGGCTAATCCAAACAAATGAAGACACGTGGCAGATGAAATATATGTAAAAGAAAAAAAATAATAATAAAGAGGAGGAAAGAAGGAAATAGAGGAGATTACCTCGAATTCAGGCTCGTCAAGGTCAATGGGATGAGCAGATGACGTGTCTTCCTTATGCTTAGACTGCAAAGAGAGACAAGAGGCAGTGTTAAGGAAAGGAATCAGTAGGCGTGACATGGGCTCACCGCAGGCAAGTTAAAATCAAGACACAAAAGACAAAATATATGTAACATACCCTTCGCTCAGCGGCAGGCATGGGATGGGGGGTTGTTTTCCTCTTGCTACCCCGTGTCCTGCTAGAAAGAGGAGCATCCGTGGGTGGCTGTGGGGCAGCAGGCTTGGGCTTGCTTGCAGACTTGTGCTTGGCAGGAGTTTTCTTAGTCGGCGCAGGAATGTTGATTACCTTAACTTTCTTCTCCCAACCAGAGGGAAAATCGCCTGCGAGCCAACACCATCCTTTCTTCTTCTCGTCCCACTCAAAGATAGCAGAGCGGCTCTGTTTCTCAACATAATCTAAAACTGACCTGGAAGGCAAGAGCAACCGAGGGTTGGGAGATACTAACATACTTAGCCCGTCAGGTGGAATAAGAGAGAAGCCACGACTGCCTACCAACTCTTGCCCAAACGAGGTCATCACTGCCTGCCAATAGCCATGCATGGCAGGAGTGCAAAGACCCTCTCTCGACGAGCCAGGAATGGTAACTGCACTAAAGCGCGATCTCCAAAAGTCGTAAGCAGTTTGCCGCAGGAAAGGCCGAACAGAAGTAGGGGATTCCATGAGATAAGAAAGGTCATTGGGAATATCCTGGTCCAGCCCAAACTGCCTCCTCACCTGGTTGGCAGGGTAGTGAACAAATCTGATGCCCTCATCGGTCAAGTATGGCAGCCATCCAACATTGGTAGCCGCCAAATAGGTGATCCCCACCTCATCAAAACCAGTCAAAGGAGTGGTAGTCCCAATAATATCAGAAAACGGACCCATAGCAGAATCAGTACATGTATAACCCCTACCCAAATTTCTGTAAGCTCTCCAAGTAAAACCAGCACCGCTATCAAAAGACTCAACAACTGAGTGACCAATGGGCTTCAGACCAGACCAACGAAAAGCTAAAGGGAAATCGGATTCAAACCTGCCGTAGAAGTCAGTGATCACCCGCGGACATGATTGGTACTTTTCTCTCGCGAAGCGAACAGGCCTACACTTCGCCAAATATTGAGCACAACGCTCAAACAACAACTGCTGTAGGATAGTGTTGTGTACAGAAGAAGCAACTATATGGCAGGAACCAACCTGACTCTTATCACTCCGCAGGATATCCAGTTGCACATATAAATGCCCCAAAAACATGGGGGCCAGCGGCAGACTAACTCCGGTAGATATCTTAATGGCCAAACGGAAGTACAAAGGCTTGATGGCGTAATGGGGATGTGAACCAAAAACGAACTTGCAAAGCCAAAAAGCAACAAAGGCCGTGCGGTGGGCAACAACGGAAAACTTAGAGGAAGAACTAACCCAGTATGATAAGTTAGCATTCCCCGCCATCCCCTTTCTCAACTCGGCCTCAATGGCCTCTTCCTCCGGAGAAAGCTCTATGGTGGCAGGATCCACGTCACCAAGGATTGGCAAGAGTAGTTGGTTGGCCACATCCTCAAGGGTCACGGTCAGTTCGCCGCAGGAAAAGAGGAATGTGTGGGTGGTGGCACACCACCGACGAACCAAGTGACGAAGGTTGTAAGTGTCTCGAAAATTGGAAAGACTCCGGGATAAAACGATGGACTTCAGAACGCCAGCCTGTTGCAACAAACCCATGAAAACCGAGTCCGATAACTCTCGGTCAACCCACTCCTTCCAACCCGAGGCGGTTCCTGACCCAAACACGAAATGAATCGGCACCGGAAGAGAGACACCTTGACGGATGACCAAATCGGAAATGGAGGAAGACACCGGAGCCCAAGAAATGTTGGGGTTCCGTCTGCACATTGAAAGCCACACACGGCCTGGCGGCGGCGGCACGTAATCACCGGGAACCTCAGGGAAGAGAGGATAAGGGTTATACCAAGGGTCGATTAGAGGAGCGCACTCGTTGTCGGGGTCGCGCGGCGCACCTTCCTCGCCGGAATGATCAGAGTCGGAATACATGGCCTCCTCGCCCGTTTCTTGTCCGGCGAGAGGTTCAGAAGCTTTCCCTTTCCCTTTGCGGCGAGAAGAAGAACCTAGGCTTTTCACTGGCGCCATTGTGCGACGGTTCGATCTGAGCAAGAGAGATAAAGGTGTTTGAAGAGAAGAAGGCGATAAAGGAAGAGGGACAGACACGATTTTTTGGAAAAGATGGTGTTTATGAGTGATTTTCGAAGGGACTCTCTTTTTAAATACATGGGTAATTAATACTGGCCTGAAGGAAGGCGACTGATCAGCCATCGAAAGAAGAATGAAATAAATGAAGCGGTAGTTGTGTCTTAGAATAACTGCCATTCTGGGAAAATCGAAGAGTCAGCACTGTTCACCACAGGAAAAGAAATATAAGTACACGTAAAGGGGCCCACAGTTTCAAAAAGCCCGCGAAAGAAAAGAAAGAGAGGAAACACAGGACAGAAAAGTCTTTTATTCACATATGGACCGCAAGAACGTTCCATATGTTCAGGGGGCTAAATGTTGAGGGTCATTTCTTCGAAATAGACAAGGATAACCCAACCCAGCAACGCGGGCAGCAGACCAAGTGAGAAAACCATTAGGCCCAGGCGGCAGGAACAAATGGATCACAGGCCCATCAATACGAATGAATGGGTCTTGAGGAAGTAAGTGGGCCTAAAAGGCCCGGAAAGAGAGAAAATAGCACCCATGGGCAGTATGTGTTGTGAAAAAGAGAGAATGGGCTGCGGCAGGCCCAAAGTAAAGCAAACAAAGAAAGTAGGGGATAATGGCAAGCCCATGAACCCCAAGGATGAGAATGAGAAAATTGGGCCGGGGAAGCCCAATTAAGTTAGTAAAAGCCCATGGGATGCGGAGTTAATAAACGGACCAAGGATGTCCAAAGAAATGGGCCGGAGAGGCCCAAGGGAAAAAGGGACATGAGAGCCCATGAGCAAGAACACCAGTGGCCACCATTGATTGGGCCACTGGGGGAAAGAATTGGAACGGCAGGCCTGAGAAAAGGCCCAGCAGGAAGAAGTCACCGCGGCAAGAAAGACTAAATAATGCGGAAAGAAAGTAAAGGTAATTAAACGAATTGGGCTGAAAGGAACACAAAGCCCAAACGCTGAGTAAAAGCCCAGATCCTGAAGGAGCGGGAAATTAGAATAGCAACTCGCGAAAAGCCGGAAACGGGCGGCAGGCGAACAAAGTCTTCAGTCCACGGCAAATGCATGAACAGCAGGCAGGATTCAGACGTAAACACGCGCAAGGCCCAGACACCACCAGCCTGTACCCAGCCAATACAGGACATGGTGGGGTCATGGGTCAGAGGTAAGAGGGCACGGTTTGGAGGTGGGGAGAGGGGAAGGCCTGTTTTAAGGTTCCTGCTCAAACTCTTTTGGGGGAAACGTCCTGCTGGGATGACATACCACCCAAAAGAGGCAAGGCTGAGTTGGAACCAATAGGTGCATGCCACGAGGGATAGAGAGAGAAGAAACATCACCGCGGCAGGCAGGAATGCCGCGGCAGACTAACGGACAAAAAGTGTCTGTACCCGTAACAGGGGAACCCACAGACGGAACAGTAATGTCGGCAAGTACTCCCAGACCAGACAAAAACGGTTGGAGGGTAGAATAGTAAAATCCATTCACGGCAGGCACTATAAGAAGGGAGCCTCTGCCATGAACAAGGGGGACTAACACACAAGGGCAAAAGGCAATACAATATTAGAAAAACTACTTTGTAACACACTTAGTAAAGCAGGGGAAACACAACACCTAAAACCGAAAAGGTGGAAATCACTAAGGAAAAACGAAAAGGAAAAAGAAAGGAAAGATAGGAAGAAAAGAGTGAGAGTTAGTGGCATGCACTGATAGGCCTCTTCCCTTCTCTCCCTCTCAAATCCCTGCTCTCATTCATACTTATTTAAGGTATTGTCCATTCGGGTCCACCTCCCTCAAACCCATTAACTTCCACGGCAGGATTTCTTTTCCTCGGAGGTTAATCGCGTTGAGAAGAGGTGTTCTTCCTCTGTGGCCTTACTCCTGCGGACGGGACTAAACTTATCCATGTCTATTGATTAGTTTCTTTTTTATCACCATCCTCCTTTACTATTTATTTAAAGATTGTTAAGTGTTATTAGAGTTATGAATTATTTTGTCATTTCCTATTAAAAGAGCTATCTGGTCATTCCAGAATGTATGTTTTGTTTATCAATTATATCTGCCTGCTGCAAGTATTTTTCTGAAACAACACTGCCTGCCGCAAGCATTTTTCTCTGAAAAAAGCTCTGCTTGCCGTAAGCTTTTTCTCTGTGTCAACTCAGCCTGCGGTAAGCACTCCCCTGGCAAACGAGGCATGGTTCACGCACAAGCCAGGCCAAGTTGAGTTCCATTTGGCCCGGTCTTGACTCCTGCAACCTAGAACACTCAGACCTACGATCACGAAAAGGGCAGCCCAGCCCAACATAGCAAAAAAAAAGGCCCCACACTATCCTATGTGGCAGATTGTGATGGATTGTTTGTTACTTTCATATATATTCATCACTTTATTTCCACTACTCATAATTAGTCGCATCAAATAGTTGTGGAAATGGACGCTAAATTATCTGTTGTCCTGGAATATTTCAATAGAAAAATATGTTAATTTCTCTTTTGGTCGAATAGTAGATGAAAGCTCACTTGGTGTGTAAAACACTAGTGAATGTTTAGACCTCCAATTTCAATAATACCAACACAAGCTTATATTCAAATAATATATATGCAGAATGATAAATAGAAGCTACACCCAAATAAAGAAACTACTCTAAGCCATAATTTAATCACAACAAAGCAGTAATTAAATGCAAAGAGTAAGGGATAGAGAGAAGCAGACGTAAGATAACACCGGTGTGAGTTCCAGTCGCCAAGTAACAAAATGGTCAGACTGTACTTTTTGTCTTGTAATGGTCCAGCTATACTGACCCTTCAACTTCCTACATGCTTCACACGTGTGACACTTTTGGCGAGTCACCACTCGCGAGTCAGTTGTGAGTTCCAGTCACGAGAATGCTCTTAAATGCACACACTTGATCAATTCTTCACACTTTTTCACACACAACCCTTACATTATTCCCACCTAAATATAGGGTTTCTAATTGTTAAATTACAAGCAAATTTGGCACGGAATAAAACCAACACATGGTTGAATAAATTCAACCTTACAATCTTCCCCTTTGGCTATTCCGTGACAAAATCCTAAAACAGACTCTAGACTTAAAATGTGAGTTGGGAATGGTTACCAAAACTCACTCACACCTAACTATAAGTCTGTGAAGCTCTTGAACCATACAGACAAGTTTTCCTGAAGATAATATTACAAAAAGTTCATTGTAATCAAAAATCTTGGAATGCATATGAAGCAAACACAATACGATCAAGTAAGTATGAATATGACAATAAAACATAGCTTGACCAAACAAGAACAATCACTATAAAAAGTGACCACAATGAACATTCACACGGTGAATGAACATTCGGACATGCAAGCTAATAAGCTCAATACAAAGTATCATTTGCATGTCTAACACTCAACCGATGCACTACCACTTAGGCAATTGCATCAAGGATACAAGATCCAACAAGGGCACAAAAGTACTAAAGAGAATGCAAAACATAATTTGAAAGTACTAAAAAGCTACAAAAGCAAAGGTTCGAAATAAGCATTGTCAAGTACACAACATAAGCTTAAACCATGAAAAATAAACATAGACTAGAAGTAGCATCAAAAGAAGAAAATGTAAAGGCTAAAGGCTTGTTGTAGGTTGCTTTTCTTGCTCTTCATTGCATTGCATTGCTCCCCCTTTGATCTAGCTCTCTCTCCCCCTATCATTGCTCTCCCCCTATCATGAACCTTCTCTCACTTTTTGTCATGGAATAGCTAGTCATCATCTTCTTTGAGCTTCCTTTGGATTTGATCCAATTGAGTTTGGAGAGAAGAAAAATTTGTGTCAAATCGGGTATGTTGAGAGTGCATGATAGATGTGAGGTTGGACAACTTGGTGCTGATGTCTTGCACGAATGCCATTATGTTGTCCAACTTCTCATCATAAGATTGTGAGCTAGAGCTTGAAACACCATAAGGAACATTACTCTCTTGCTTGACATTCTTTCAGTTGTAGCCTATGATAGCATCGAGAGTATGAATGTTGATTGAGCTTTGCATAGGATGAGGGTACTCATCTTCCAATGTGTGTACTCCTTTGAGCTTCAATATCTTCCAATGTGTCATAGCTAGGTAGTTTTAGTTGTAACCGTTTCTCCTGAAATTCAGGGGGTTAGTTATTTGCTTTTCTTTGTACATGATTGTATATAAAAGGGATAGGCATAGTTAATTAGTTCAATTTGGATAGTAATCTTTTCAATCAATGAAAATCAGTTTCTATTTAGAAATAGAGTCTTGAATTTTACAAAGAAACTTTTAAAATGTTTTGCTCCAAAATGATTTTGTGATTAGTTACACCTTGTAGTAAAATATCAATTTCTAATTTAGTATCCAAAGAAAAATGCTATTAACCTAATCTCTTTCTTAATTTACTCCACCCATATTCCACTTCTTCTATTATCGACTCCACATGTGAAGAGGCCATCGATTTTCAGCACAATTGTCCATTCCTGTTCTTTAATAATTACTTTGCCATGTGAGATTAACATCTGGAATAAAATTAGAATTCTGACCATCAATAGGGTCTCATCTAAATAAAACCCTAAACATCATTATAAAGAGTAAAGATCTGACACTTTGTGCTAATTAATCAAATTCCAACACAAAAGAAGAAACAAGCTGTCCTTAAAAAAAAATTGAAAAAGCTCCAAACCCATCTTATTTTTACAGAAGAGAGCAAAAGAATCTGAGCACACATCATTACAATCGCTAGCAAACTATCAATACAACCTGGCCACCCTGATTCTTATCTCAATATCTCTAGAGGAACCATAATTTTCACAAAATAGTTCACAACAATTGAGATAAAAAGTTAATAATCAATAATAAAGAGGTATTAATGATAGATCTAAATGAGAATCAAAGCAAAAACTTACCGGCTCAACTATTGTTAAAATAGTTGCCTGTAGCAATACTCTTATTGGCATAGAGAAGCATCGCGATAAATCACTGTGTGGTGTTGATTCGAAGTATGCGAGCACAGCTATAAACAGAGCAAACTGCTTGCATTGCCATCATGACCAAAAGCATAACCGCAGCCAGCAATGTGAGAAACTGCCAAGACCCAAAAACGTAAGTCTTAAAGAACTTTCCACTTTTGACACTCCATCTGCCATTGTAATGCTTGTTCACATCTTCAATCACTTTGTCCAAAAATGGTACTTTTGTCAATCTGATTGACTTGCTCATTCCATTCCAAAGGTTTGCCACCTCTCCATCGCTCTTCAATCGGTTCAAAATGATCCCTCTTTCTCTAAGTGCTTTCACGTCCTCCTCAGTATCAATAATACCATTCATTAACTCTGTGTAACGTGTAAAAACCAATGGCCCTGATGCATTTGAAGCTTCATATGCCACTAAGTTTCTCAATATCACCTCAGTGTTAACATCTAAACTAACGGTGGGGAGGTAAAAAGTGACTGTCTTTACGTCAAAAGTAATGGTCAAAATGCTACCATTTGTGGGTAAGAATTTGATTCCAGCTTTTGAGAGATCACTCACAGAAGGGATTGTGATTTCCTCTACCAATGGTGGTTTATTGATGTTACTGTTTAAGCCTGAAGTTTCATCTTCTGGCTTGACCTCTGCTTTGTCTTGAGAGAAAAAGAAATACTCAACGGGTTGTTTTAAGATTGCGAATCCGGGAAGGTTAGAGAGGATTGTCCAAGGCAATTTTAGAACGAATTTTACAGGTCTAGAGACTAGTACCTTCTTGATGAGGCTTATTGGACCACGGTTTAGTTTGGAAAGCATATTCCAAATCACATCGAGAAGATGTTTCACATAACTTGAATCTGAAGAAGATTTTTCCTTGCCTTGCATGTCTTCATTATGATCCTCAACTTCAATTATTTCTGATGGTTCTTCCACTTTCGGCACGATCATGTGGTACAAAAAGTCTAGCAAGTGTGCACAATCTGGAACTGGAATCTTTGGCAATTCTTCCACAAGCTTGAATGGTGAAAGCTCTTTGCATAACCCCACTAACATTGAAAGCAACATATCATCGGCAGCTTCTAAAGATGAGAATTGGAATTCCAACATCTTCCTTAATACAAATAAAGGAATTTGATTCTCTAGCATTACCATATCTCTAAGAGTTGTATTATGTGCCGACTTTCTTCCTGCATAGTCCACCAAGTGTGACATCCTAGAGGAAACTCTCGTTATCACCTTTCCTTCTTGAATGGCGTAAATTTGAAGGAACTCAAGCATGAATGATGCATCAATGCCCATCATCCATGCTAAAGTTTCTCCATTGAAGTCCAAGTACTTATGATAGCACGCTCGGATCCTAGGCTCAAACTTTATCAATTGGTCAACAAGATTTTGGAAGTGAAGACATTGGAGTTGCTTTTGAGATCTTTTTGCTGCAGCTAGCTTATACCTTTGCATCTCATAGAGCTCTGGACGCCAATAGTGGTAAGGACCAAGAGCAACTTGTTGTGGAGTATAAGACTCTGGATCACTAACCATAAGGGCTTTAGGGACATTGAATATGCACACGGGGACTTCGATAGTCTCCTCAATCTCTTCTTCAAGGGTTCGACGGATCTGAATGACCCATCGGATCTCATCAAATTTGGAATCAGATTGTGATGACATTGTAGGTTGTGAAGAAGACATGTTTGTGATTCTAGGAGAGAGCTTTTGTTGGGAAGGCAGTTTTGGTGCATTGAATATTGGTAAAGGAGTTAGAAATGAGGCTTCTATTAATAGCATATTAATTAAATACATTACCATCATTAATGCAAAGTTAATGGGTAGGGTTTTCAATAAACAATAAGAGATACGTTTCTCACGCTTATATTATTTTACATCTGTGAATTAGAATCTTTCAATTGACATGGGTCACCTTCTATTCTTTTCTTTTCTTCTTCTTCTTACCGTCTGTCAAAATGTGACTAGGTTTATATCGTACGTATTATGGTGT
Source organism: Quercus aquifolioides (assembly GCA_019022515.1). NCBI lineage: Eukaryota > Viridiplantae > Streptophyta > Magnoliopsida > Fagales > Fagaceae > Quercus > Quercus aquifolioides. The sequence goes on from CM032328.1 coordinate 36,299,460, forward strand.
TACATATATAGTTAAAATACTTATTATATGTGCTATGCATGTGATTAATGAGGGTCAATATAAAAATCCTACTTATTTGTCGGTATGTTAGTTATTTGCATTTGCCTAACATAATGAAGTATTTTTATTTTCACGCGTAACATGAAATTTTTCTACAATTATATATAAATCAAGTTGTTGCCAAAAACAACCCCACCAATCACTTTCAAGTGTTTCATGTATGTAGGTAGCTAGAACAACATTGTAGAGAAGAAGAAAAAAAAAAGTTCGATGCACCTTTATCACAAAATGAAAAGACAATTAAACCTCGTTTTCCTTGACTTTAACACAAAGGAAAAATGACCTTGTAACTTGTCAAAACTTGTCTTGCAAAAACGGTAGTCAAAAGATGATTAAAATGATTATAATATGCTACTTCTGAAAGTCATGTTTTTCTTTTTGATAGAGATTGAAGGGCTGCTTTATTTTATTTGTGTGTGTTCATTTTGGGAGTGCATAAGATCATTGAAATGGGAATTTTATATAGGCAAGGAGAGAGCCGGCGCCACTCGTTATTAGTATATATTTAGGCCAACCATTGGACCGAAAGAAAACAGAAGCCCACCATGCCAAATATTATTTTTACTCATACTTGAACCCCTGCCTTCAACAGTTTTACATCTCAGACCAACATGCAGTAGCTATCAAAATAACCTTATCTGATTCTAGCGTGAATATTGAAGCACAAGACAATCTCAGCTAGTTCCAACTAGCTGTAAAAATAACCACAAGCCAAGCCTACCATTATCTAATAAGGATAAGGTTGGTTTGATAGCCACTGCATGTTGATCTGAGAAGTAAAACTATAGAAGGCAGGGGTTCAAGTATGAGTAAAAATAATATTTGAAGCACAAGACAATCTCAGCTAGATAACCTTATCCTTAATTATCTGTGATCTTGACACTAGAACTTTCATTTTAGTAATTATAATTGAACTATTTTATTATGATTCATAATGTTGTTATCACCTCCTTGATATTTTCCCCCTTCAGTTCCGATTTGATAATACCATTCTATGAAATAGAGCAAGGACAATCCATTGGGAGTTAATGCATTGAAGTGGTGCTAAAGGACTCAGCTTTGTCATATTGCTGGCAAGAAGATAAGCAGTGCTTATGGTCATATTGGGTCTGGAGAGAGGAGTTGCAAATGATGAAAGACCTGTAATTGATAAAGTTGCAAGAAGGGAATGCTCCCCCACCCCCTCTTTGAACTAACAGCTTGTGCAAACCTTGATTAATGGAAACTTTTTTTTATATAATGAATATTGTAAATACTATTGCAGTTTAGCATCCATCAGGCTAATAGATTTTTTAATCTATTTCTTTAATTATTATAAATAAGTTCATAGCATAAGTAGAGATTCTTTAAATCAATGCATTAAAAAGTTGTTATTTTTTCTTCTCCCAAGTTGATATCTTCTTTGTTTGACTCTCTTTCTATCTTTCTCTCACTCCGTTCTGTGGGTGGCAGTAGTAGCTTCCAACTGATTCGCATATTTAATATAAGCTATCAGAACTAGGTCTTTTGATAAATAAAAAAAATAAATAAATATATATATATATATATATACATACAATAAGCTACTAGAAACTATGGAAAACCAAACAGACATATGATGTATGCAATCTTAGCTATATGATGTATCTAAATTATGTAATTGACCTAAATATACGATGCATGCGTAAATGACATTTAAATCATGGGATTTACTATCCTTAGGAAGTTAAGATGATAAATTCTATAGCATGGGAATACTAGTGGACGTTAAGATGATAAATTCCTTAGTAAGCATTAATTAAGAAAAGGTAAGACTAGTGGAAATTTTGTCTAAGACTATCAAATTATAGACACGCTTACTGGACATTGGTATTTTTATTTGGAACGTTGCTATCATCCAATATGATGTCTTCATGATACCAATGTGACTAAGGAACAATTTGTTTCATTGAAAAATATGATGCTATCCTCGCAATCATTCAAAAAAAAAAAAAAACCAAACAAACAAACAAAATATCAGTCTAACATAATCAAATTTATTGATTTTGATGCATTATGGTAATTTTCAAAGTTTGTAAGTGTTTTAATCATTTTGAAAGTGTCAAGGATTTATAAGTCATTTGTGGTGTTTTAAAGCTATTTTGTTCATTTTAAAGTGCTTCTTTATATTAATTTTGAAGTGTAAAAATCTATTTTAGTCATTTTCAAATTTTAATGTTTTATAGATATTTGAGTTATTTTGAGGTTTCTAGGGTGAATATTGAAGCACAAGCCAATCTCAGTTGATATCAAACCAACCTTATCCTTATCTGATTCTAGCGTGAATATTGAAGCACAAGACAATCTCAGCTGGTTCAAACTTCCCGTAAAAATAACCACAAGCCAAGCCAAGCCAAGCCAACCATTATCTGATAAGGATAAGGTTGGTTTGATAGCAACTGAGATTGTCTTGTGCTTTAATATTCACGCTAGAATCAGATAAGGATAAGGTTGGTTTGATAGCAACTGCATGTTGGTCTGAGAAGTAAAACTATAGAAGGCAGGGGTTCAAGTATGAGTAAAAATAATATTTGAAGCACAAGGCAATCTCAGCTAGATAACCTTATCCATATCTGTGATCTTGACGCTAGAACTTTCCTTTTAGTAATTATAATTGAACTATTTTATTATGATTCATAATGTTGTTATCACCTCCTTGATATTTTCCCCCTTCAGTTCTGATTTGATAATACCATTCTATGAAATAGAGCGAGGACAATCCATTGGGAGTTAATGCATTGAAGTAGTGCTAAAGGACTCGGCTTTGTCATGTTGCTGACAAGAAGATAAGCAGTGCTTATGGTCATATTGGTTCTGGAGAGAGGAGTTGCAAATGATGAAAGACCTGTAATTGATAAAGTTGCTAGAAGGGGATGCTACCCCCCCACCCACTTCTTTGAACTAACAGCTTGTGCAAACCATGAATAAAGCTGGGATGGAAACTTTCTTTTATATGACGAATATTGTAAATACTATTGCAGTTTAGCATCCATCAAGCTAATAGATTTTTTAATCTATTTGTTTAATTATTATAAATAAGTTCATAGCATCATTTTTTAGTAAGTACAGATACTTTAAATCAATGCTTTAAAAAGTTGTTATTTTTTCTTCTCCGAAGTTGATATCTTCTTTGTCTGATCCTTAGTCTATCTTTCTCTCACTCCGGTCTGTGGGTAGGAGTAGTAGCTTCCAACTGATTCGCCTATTTAATATAAGCTATCAAAACTATGTCTTTTGATAAATATATATATATATATACACACAATAAGCTACTAGAAACTATGGAAAACCAAACAGACATATGATGTATGCAATCTTAGCTATATGATGTATCTAAATTATGTAATTGACCTAAATATATTAGTTTACACATCTAAACGATGCATGCATAAATGACGTTTAAATCATGGGATTTACTATCCTTAGGAAGTTACGATGATAAATTCTATAGCATGGGAATACTAGGGGACGTTAAGATAATAAATTCTTGAGTAAGCATTAATTAAAAAAAGGTAAGACTAGGGGAAATTTTGTCTAAGACTATCAAATTATAGACACACTTGCTTACTGGACATTGGTATTTTTATTTGAACGTTGCTATCATCCAATATGATGTCTTCATGATACCAATGTGACTAAGGAACAATTTGTTTCATTGAAAAATATGATACTATCCTCGCAATCATTAAAAAAAAAAAAAAAACAAACAAACAAACAAACAAAATATCAGTCTAACATAACCAAATTTATTGATTTTGTTGCTGTAAGGACTCAATTTGGAAAAACCCTCGAAAATAAGAAGGAAAATGATCCAATAAGCCCAAACAATAAATTTTTAGAGAGTGGGAGAAAGAACTAGTTCTACTCGACAGAAAAGACTATGATCTTTGTGCAGCTCCCCAAAAGGCCTTTGTAATGTCATCCCCTTTCACGTTATATACCACATTCCTCCCCTTGTTTTCACCGTACACGTGTAGATTCTATCCTAGGAACTCCTTTCTGTCCCATCTAACCACCCCTAGAATCTCCAACTAGCTACCATAAGGCTGCTTAATCACTGTTCAGGCATCACCTCCACATTAATGCGGCCAGAGAGTTAGCTGGGAAGTATTTAATGTGGAGGTCGGACTGTCGTTCCGAGGTGAACCTTCTCCTCGGACACACTTTGGACTTTCATGTGCAATCCTCACCTCTTCTTCTTATATTATTCGTACCATGCTCTTATTAAGTCATCCTTGGACGGGTTGCCATCCTCGGACTGGGCCATTGGGCCGCAGGCCCAGTTCCTACAAATTTACCAATACCTCCTTACATAGCTGGCCCCACAATAGCTCCTCAAAATCTCACTTTTTGTCACCTCGACAGAAGGGAGATTTTGATATCTTGCCGTCATCCCCTTTTCCTAATCTCTAGAACTCCTTTCTACCTGCCCAAGGGGCACTTATGACGTTTTGGCGTCAGGAGCATGCCATTATTAAATTATGGCGGCCTCTCTGTCCTCCACGTTCAACGGCAAGATGCCAATCTAACGGTGGAGGGTTTTCAGTATTTATGAGTAGGATTTTTCCCGCTTACAATTTCTACGCCACTATAAATAGCTTTTCAAATCAACTTTCTTTCCAGTTACAACAATCATATTCTCATAGCGTACATTCAGTGAACCTATCACTTTCTTTTGCCTCCTCGTGAGCTCATAAATACCACAACCCTGTCCGAGAACCTCCTTTTTAAACCTGTAAGTCTCCTCGAACCTTCTTAGTTCTTATTTCTTCATAACTTTTAGAGAATGGGTAGGTTTAAAAGTCTAGTTGAGTCCGAGGAGAATATAGAGGCATTTAGATCTAAGTATAGAATTCCCCCAACAGTGGGTATGAGATATGCTTCCCCAGAAACATGGGTAAGCGATAGGAAGACAGGAGAAGTGGTCATCCCTATGATCGCCTTTGTAGAGGGAGGGATGACCATTCCTATGGGTAATCTTACTAGAAGCTATCTTAGATTCTTTAGGTTATCTCCCACACAGTGTGCCCCCAATATGTTCAGGGTATCAGGGAGTATAGAAGTTCTAAACGAGAAGATGAACCTAGGATTGACCCATCATGATGTGAATTGGGTGTACAATCTTAATCATCTAAAGGGTCAGGGTTATTACCTTAAGTCTAGGCACCCTGAAGTCAGGTCAATCCAATGTCTCCCTACATCAAATAAGGGCTTAAAAGATGACTTTTTAATCTTTTCTGGGGAGTGGCACGACGGTCTACCCTGTCCGACTAAAGAGGGAACACCAGGTGGGGTTTTTGGCTATAAGCCTGTACAGTTTAGATTGTACCCTTTAGTTTAAATTATTTTTGTTTCTAACAAAGTTTGCCTCCTGTTTTAATGACCTTGCAGACAAACGCGCTACCAAACCTCAGTTCAAACTAGTCAACAGGGAGAGTTTGGATAGACTCTTGCGATCCGAGGTGTATGTGAACCCCTCTGACGGCCAACTGAGAGCAGCACATATCATCCTTAAGTATAAGCCTATCTCCACAGCATTTCAAGCTCCCAAGTGCGTGATAAAGGCTAAGGATCATCGGCTTCACCGTATCAGTGTAGCCTTTGAAGGATTTATTGTTCCCGAGGGCATTCCGATCCCTGCAGGGACTCTTTTTACCCAACCGCTACACGTGGCCACACCTTCTGTAGGGGCTTCTTCGTCGCGCTCTATTCCTCAGGAAGGAAGAAAGGAAGAAGAAGACGAAGAAGAAGAAGCAGAAGAAACTTCAGAGGGGGTTGTAGAACTGTTGGATTCTGCGGACGAATTCGAAGTATTCAACCAACCCCCATCTCCCAAGGTAGTTTCTGACGAAATGGGCATCCAGAGAAAGAGTCAGAGGAGTTTGATGGACGTGATCGAAGGCCAGCCTGGAAAGGGTGCGCCGGGGAAGTCAACTCAACCCAAACTTCCCCCTTCTCCCAAATCTCCTCTTCCCCCTCATCAACCATCCCAACCACTTGTGATCGAACCTACTGATCCGAAGAGGAGGAGGGATTCGAAAGATAAGGAAGTGGTGGAAGCCGGGAGGTCCCGTCCAACTCTTGAAGATGAGGCTTAACGAGCTGCGAAGCAGCAAACGGTTAGCCATGGACCTCAACGAGTCGTGGGAAGGACCACCACTCAGTGCTCGAAGCCCGAGGCTTGGCTCCCCGCACCCATGCTCGGCGGTGAGCCCCTGAGGGAGGATGCATCACTTAGGGATTTCAACGGCGGAATTGGGTGCCGCGTCGCCTCAGTCCTAGAGGAAACCCTCCTACTTCCCAAGGACATGACAGAGCTGAGAGGCATAAGGAAGAACAAGGTTTTCCTGAATGCTAAAAGATATTTAGGCATGGTATGATACCTTTCTTGCTCTGTTTCTTTAATTATAAATATCCTACACACAGCTTTATTTATTGCATCTCTAACTCCCTTTCCTCTAGGCCGTTCAAGCCACTTTCAGGATGGAGGAGATAACTAATTCTTATGCTAGCAACTAGATGATGAGAGGAAGAAGCGGACCACAACTGTGCAAACACTCACCATTGCTGAACAAAGCAATGTGCAGCTGAAGAAGAAGTTAGCCGAGGAAGAACACGTTCGGAAGAGTGCTGAGTCTGCTTTGGAGAACACTCAGAGGCAGGCCGAGGATCAAAGGAAGCGTCTGCGCGATGCTACTGACCAGCTAGCAACTTCCCAGGAACAGATATCAAATCTGAAGAAACAACTGGAGGAAGCCTAGAGGCTTAGAGACCAGGTTGAAAAGGCAAAAGCTGAGGCGGAAACAGCAAAGGCTGAGGCTGAAAAAGAAAAAAGACAAAGCTGAACATGAAGGATATGACATCGGCGTAGCTGAAACGGAGGACAAATTCAGGGCTGAGGTGCCAGCTGTATGTCGAGTATACTGTGACCAGACTTGGACAGAAGCTCTCAACCGAGCTGGGGTTGACCCTTCTTTCGAGTTGAGGAGACCAGAGAACGTTTACTTTCCTCCAGCTATACGAGCCTTAAGCCCTTCTCCTCAGCCACAGGATGCATCCTCCACAGCTACTGATTCGGCCAAAGAGACCCAAATTCAGAATCCTCCCCCTCTCAATCAGCAAGAGCAACCCAAAGTGCTTGAAGTTGCCAAAGATATTTCTTCAGACAAGGCAGTAGAGGGGCCTAAAGATGGAGCAGCTTTTCAAAGCTTTGAATAGGCTTTAGCTTCAACCACCTTGCCTGCTGGAGGAGTTCAAAAGGGAAAAGAAAAAGATGTTCTTCCTGAAGCAAATGGCAAAGCTCCCCAACCCAAGCTCCAAATAAAATTATAACCATAGTTATCCTAGTTAAATTCTCTTTATTTTTCATTTTATTTATCTTTTGAGGACATTTTGAATGTGATGTATATTTTTCCTTTTATTACATTTATATAAGGTGTTATTGCTTTATCAATCACTTGTGCAATTCTCTGTGCGAATATTCTTTGTTTTCATATGATTGTGTGAGAAGGAAATCTGATACTACAAGGGGAAACTTAACTTTATGTGTACTAGTTAGAAGCCAGAGTAAACCATAATCATGAACTTCACCACATTACCAAGGCTTGCTTTTAATTCATTAAAAAGTGTCCAAATTTGAGAAGACGTTTTAAAATGTTCAAACCAATGAGGTACTAGGCACCTTAAAATGCTTTAAGTGATGCTCATGGAGTTTGCTTTGATACACTATTTTAATTGCACGGACCCCATTTAAGAAGCACTGACTTCTACTAAGTTTGTTGTCTGAACAATCTGTTGTATCTTATTTTCTGTTTAACACCTCGATAAATATGAAAAGGTATTAATTTTCACTAAGTTTGTGATCCGAGGACCTAACATAACTTAGCTTCTGTCTAATACTTCAATATATGTCATAGTGTATTAATTTTCACTAAGTTTGTGGTCCGAGGACCTGACATAACTTAGTTTCTGTTTAATACCTCAATATATGTCATAGTGTATTAATTTTCACTAAGTTTGTGGTCCGAGGACCTGACATAACTTAGTTTCTGTTTAATACTTCAATATATGTCATAGTGTATTAATTTTCACTAAGTTTGTGGTCCGAGGACCTGACATAACTTAGTTTCTGTTTAATACTTCAATAGATGTCATAGTGTATTAATTTTCACTAAGTTTGTGGTTCGAGGACCTGACATAACTTAGTTTCTGTTTAATACTTCAGTATATGTCATAGTGTATTAATTTTCACTAAGTTTGTGGTCCGAGGACCTGACATAACTTAGTTTCTATTTAATACTTCAATATATGTCACAGTGTATTAATTTTCACTAAGTTTGTAGTCCGAGGACCTGACATAACTTAGTTTCTGTTTAATACTTCAATATATGTCACATTGTATTAATTTTCACTAAGTTTGTGGTCCGAGGACCTGACATAACTTAGTTTCTGTTTAATACTTCAATATATGTCATAGTGTATTAATTTTCACTAAGTTTGTGGTCCGAGGACCTGACATAACCTAGTTTCTGTTTAATACTTCAATAGACTTAGAAGCACAAGTTGCAAAATTAGGACAAATTGTAAAAGGAAGTAAAACGGAATTGTTCTTATTAATAATAATACCTCCTTAGGTTGCTTACATTCCAGGGATGGAGTACAGTTTTTTCATCCAAATCTTCTAAGTAATAAGCACCTATTCCCGCTACAGATGTGATACGATACGGTCCTTCCCAATTAGGCCCCAACTTTCCCCAGGCTGAATTTTTGGTAGTTCCCAAGACTTTTCTCAATACCAGATCTCCTGGGGCTAACGGCCTCAACCTTACATTTGCATCATAACCTTGTTTCAGCTTGTGTTGGTAGTAGGCCAATTGAACCATCGCATTCTCCTGTCGTTCGTCTATCAAGTCTAGATTCTTCTTCAACAGCTCGTCATTTCCATCCGAGGTAAAAATACTGGTCCTTAGTGTGGGAAACCCCGTTTCAAGAGGAATCACAGCCTTAGCCCCATAAGTCATTGAAAATGGGGTCTCCCCTGTTGACCGTCAAGGTGTTGTTCAATACGTCCAGAGGACATGTGGCAGCTCCTCCACCCATCTTCCCTTTGCATCATCCAACCTTTTTTTGAGTCCACCCACTATGGCCTTGTTGACAGCCTCGGCCTGCCCATTTCCCTGTGGGTAGGCCGGAGTGGAATATCTGTTCTTTATCCCCAGATTGAAACAATACTTTCTGAAAGCTTTGCTGTCAAATTGAAGACCATTATCCGAGATGAGAGCTTGAGGAATCTCGAATCAAGTAATGATATTTTTCCAAACAAACCTCTTGACATCTACATCCCTGATATTGGCCAGAGGCTCAGCTTCGACCCACTTCGTAAAATAGTCTGTGCCAACCAACAGATACTTTTTATTTCCTACAGCTTTAGGGAAAGGGCCAACGATGTCTAAGCCCCACTGAGTAAAAGGCCAAGGACTAGAAAGCGGATTAAGAACTCCCCCCGGTTGATGGATGTTCGGTGCGAACCTCTGACATTGATCACATTTCCTGACATACTCCTGTGCTTCTTTTTGCATACCTGGCCACCAATACCCTTGAGTAATTGCCCGGTGAGATAGAGACCTTCCTCTAGTGTGACTTCCACAAATCCCTTCATGTAGCTCTTCTAAGAGTGCCTCTAATGTTTCGGGATGTACACAAAGCAGATATGGCCCAGAGAAAGAGCGTTTATATAACTTTTTGTCCTCGGACAGCCAAAACCGAGGAGCCTTCCTTCGCACCTTTTCAGCTTCTGATTTGTCCTCGAGCAGTATATCCTTCTCAAGGAATAACAACAGAGGATCCATCCAACTACACGCCGAATTGACTTGATTGACCTGAAGCGAGTCCCCCGTTACTGGGGTGGGTGTGTTTAAGTCTTCAACCATTATCATTCGGGGTAAGTTTTGCGCCGAGGACGTAGCGAGGGTAGCCAAAGAGTCCGCATGGGCATTTTCGCTCCTAGGGACGTGGGTTACTTCAAAAAATTCAAAATTTACTTGCATACGCCTAACCTGGCCCAAGTACTCCTGCATTCTGGTGTCCCGAACCTCCAATTCGCCTCTAACCTAACCCACGACCAGTCTCGAATTCAAGAAAATCTCTACTGCTTTTCCACCTAGTTTCCTAACCATCGCCATCCCATTTAATAAAGCTTCATACTCTGCCTCGTTATTAGTAGCTGAAAATCCCAACCTTAAAGACTTCTCGATAATGACCTTTTCAGGAGATATCAGAACCAGCCCCACTCTTGACCCCCGCTGGTTTGCTGCTCCATCCACATACACTTTCCTGGGTGAGGCCTGTTGTACGGAGATAAGGCCAACTGATTTTTCATCCATGCCCTGTGGACTTGTTTCTATTTCTTCAGGGCCTTCAACAAATTCGGCCACCAGATCGGCGAGAATCTAGCCCTTCACAGAGGTACGAGGCATATACTTAATATCAAAAGCCCCTAGAATTGTGCCCCACTTGGCAACCCTACCAGTGTAATCTGCACTCCGAAATACTGCCTTGAGCAGATACTGAGTGAAGACGACCACAATGTGTGCCTAAAAATAATGGGGAAGTTTCCTTGTAGCGTGTACCACTGCCAAGATGGCCTTTTCCAATGGTAGATAACGTACCTCAGCCTCATAAAGCGACTTGCTTATGTAATAGACTGGCCGTTGTACGCCATTATCTACTCGTATCAGAACAAAACTAATCGCATAAGTGGCTATCGCCAAGTAGGAAAAAATGACCTCATCCACCTCGGGGCTAGACATAATGGGTGGCTGAGATAGATATTCCTTAAGCTGCTGAAATGCCAAGGCACACTCCTCTGTCCACTCGAGTCCCTTCCACTTGTGGAGCAAAAGGAAAAAAGGTCTGCACCTATCCGCCGACCTAGAGATGAACCTATTCAAAGTAGCAGTCATCCCAGTCAATCTCTGGACCTCCTTGGGATTCCGAGGTGCTTGCAAGCTACTTATAGCTCTGATCTGATCGGGGTTCACCTCAATTCCTCGGTGAGTCACCATGTAGCCCAAAAACTTCCCCGAATTCACCCTGAATGCACACTTGGACGCGTTCAGTCGCAATCTGTGTTTCCTTAAAATCTCAAAAGTGTTAATAAGGTCTATCACATGCTCGGTCACTACTCTGCTCTTCACAACCATATCATCAATATAGACTTCGAAGCTCCTGCCCAACTGTGGCTCAAACATCTTCGTCGTCATCCGTTGGTAAGTAGACCCTGCATTCTTCAGGCCAAAGGGCATCACCTTGTAGTGATAATTTCCAGTGGGAGTGAGAAAAACGGTCTTTTCCTGATCATCCAATGCCAATGGGATTTGATGATAGCCCTGAAAGGCATCCAAGAAGCTCATCCGAGGGTGGCCTACTGTTGCGTCCACCAACTGATCTATACGGGGCATAGGGAAAGGGTCTTTTGGACAAGCCTTATTAAGGTCCGTAAAATCAACACATACGCGCCACTTTCCGTTTTTCTTTTTCACCATGACTGTATTAGCCAACCACTGAGGGTAAAACACCTCCTTGATAGCCCCTGCCTATTTGAGTTTGGTCACCTCGTCCCTGATAGCCTCGGCATGCGCCCTGGATGGACGCCGAGGTGGCTGTTTCTTTGAAATAACAGAGGGATTAACATTCAAATGATGGAAAATGAAGTCTGGATCCACCCCTGGGGCTTCGTAAGCATCCCATGCAAACACATCAATGTTTCTCCTAAGGACTTCAACTAACTACTCCTTCTCCGCCACAGGCAACTGCGCCCCGACCTGAAAGAACTTATCTGGGTCATCACCAACACTTACCCTCTCCAAATTCTCACACTCCACTCCCCCAGCAGATGTGCTTAAGAGGGTCGCCGGAGCCTTTGACTGCTATAAATCATTCTCGGCCGTGGCCGAAGTGTCTGTCTCTGGCTGATGTTGAATAGCCGTTATCAAGCACTGCCTAGCCATGGTTTGATTTCCCAATATCTCTAACACCTGGCCTCCCGATGGATATTTCACCTTCTGATGAAGGGTAGAAGAGACAGCCCCCAAGGTATGCAGCCAGGGCCTACCCAAAATAGCCGTGTACGGAGAAAAAGCATCTACCATAATAAAATCCACCTCCACCATGTCTGAGCTAGTCTGCACAGGCAATCTAATCATGCCCATCGGAATGACCGATCTGCCTTCAAAACTCACCAACGGGGAACTATAGGCTGTTAGATCCTGGGGTCTCAAATTCAACCCCCTATACAGGTCGGGATACATCACCTCGGCTGCGCTCCCCTCATCAATCATCACCCTTCTCACATCATACCCCCCGATTCTAAGTGTAACCACCAAAGCGTCATCGTGTGGTTGTATGGTTCCTCTCTTATCCTCATCTGAAAAGCCCAAAACCAGTGACGCATCCAATCTGGTTCTCTTCGGCATTGAACTGGATCCCTCATCCGAACAATGAGACACAGACATTACCCTGTAGGGGCAGGATCCGATTCTACCTGGGGCAACAAATATAACGTGTATCGTACCTAAGGGGGGTCCTAAAGAAGCATCCCCCCGAAATGTCAAACCTGTCTGACTTCCTCAGCCACTGGAATGATGCAGCAGCTGGGTCAATCTCCCTTCTCAGACCAGCTGATCCAAATGATCCCATAAATTCCTACAATCTTCAGTAGTGTGTCCATGATCCTGGTTATATTGGCAGTAAAGATTTTGATTACGTTTCGCAGGATCCCCTGCCATTCTATTGGGCCACCTAAAGAACGGCTCATCCTTTATCTTCTCCAGAACCCGTTGCACTGGTTCTCGGAATACGACACTAACCACCTGGGAATTAGCAGATCCTGGTTGCCCCCCAAAATTCTTCCGAGGTCGGTTATTATTGTACCGATCCGACCTGAAATCCCTCCTTTCCTGAGGGACTATTTTGGACTTTCCTCTACCCTGTATATGATCCTCCTCTACCCTTCTATACTTGTCAATCGGATCCATAAGCTGGCGGACATTGGTAACAGGTTTACCAGTCAAAGACTTCCTCAGATCATGCTCGGTTGGTAGGCCAGCCTTAAAAGTATTAATGGCCACGTCATCATAGGCCCCATCTACTTCGTTGAACATTTCCCAGTATCTATCCTCAATGCGTCGCGTGAAGGGTGATTTTGAAACCTGACTCAAAGCTTTATTTAGGGCGTCATTCCCCAAACCCTGGCGAGGCGGACTCTTATCCTCTTGTCCACGGTGGTGCTCCTCATCATAGGAAAAAGATTCACTGGGCGGAGTTCTTGACCTCCGCTTATAACTGGTGTCATCTGACTCTTCAGAAGATTGCCTGGAGTGGTGAGACCTACACTTTCGTCGCTCGTGTCGCAGTTGCATTTTCAATTTGCTAATCTCACGTTGCATGTCCTCGTCGTTCTTTACATGGGAAATATGGCTTTTCCCCCGAGAATGACTTCTTTCAGTGTGGGTTGTCCGCACACTTCCCTCACGATCCCCCCTTTGTTCATGGACTACCAACGGATTATCATGCTGAGACCCCCTGGACTCTGCCTGGTGTGGATTAACATCTATCTACTGTGGGTCCACCATGGGCTGTTGCAGTGCTCCCCCTTACATCTCGACCGCTGCACTTGCCTTTCCCTACAAATAGATCAAGTTCTTCCCACAGACGGCACCAATTGTAAGGACTCAATTTGGAAAGGCCCTCGAAAATAAGAAGGAAAATGATCCAATAAGCCCAAACAATAAATTTTTAGAGAGTGGGAGAAAGAACTAGTTCTACTCGACAGAAAAGACTTTGATCTTTGTGCAGCTCCCCAAAAGTCCTTTGTAATGTCATCCCCTTTCACGTTATATACCATGTTCCTCCCCTTGTTTTCATCGTACACGTGTAGATTCTATCCTGGGAACTCCTTTCTGTCCCATCTAACCAACCCGAGAATCTCCAACTAGCTACCATAAGGCTGCTTGATCACTGTTCAGGCATCACCTCCACATTAATGCGGCCAGAGAGTTAGCTGGGAAGCATTTAATGTGGAGGTAGCAGCGTCAGAAGATATTTGTTGCCTCCACCATCCCATATCCGTTTCTCAATTACAATACAACCTTGTGGACTATCCAGGGTAACAAGATAGTTGCATCCACCTCGGACACACTTTGGACTTTCATGTGCAATCCTCACCTCTTCTTCTTATATTATTCGTACCATGCCCTTATTAAATTATCCTCGGACGGGTTGCCATCCTCGGACTGGGCCACTGGGCCGCAGGTCTAATTCCTACAAACTTACCAATACCTCCTTACATAGCTGGCCCCACAGTTGCATTATGGTAATTTTCAAAGTTTGTAAGTATTTTAATCATTTTGTAAGTGTCAAGGATGTATAAGTCATTTGTGGTGTTTTAAAGCTATTTTGTTCATTTTAAAGTGCTTCTTTATATTAATTTTGGAAGTGTAAAAATCTATTTTAGTCATTTTCAAATTTTAATGTTTTATAGATATTTCAGTTATTTTGAGGTTTCGTGGATATTTGGGTACTTTTCAAAATTTTTTTGGGGAATTTTAGTCATTTCTATAAGTTAATGAGGCTATTTTAGTCATTCTTGATATTTTGAAACTCATAGGAGATCACTATCATGAGTTTTACTAAAATTGAAGAACAACAACAATTTGAACCACCTATTCCAAAGAGTTACTTGGAGAGATCACGTAGCATCTTAAGCTACTCATTAATAATTCTTTTTACCATATTGTTAGTCATGTTAGTCCCCATTAGTGTTTTTTAGATAATTTATCATCTTTTAAATTTCAATAAGTATACAATAAAATACAACAACATAATGACAAAAGAAAATTTTATAAGTTCCACCGAGACTTTTAGTGGGGGGGGGGGGGGGGGAGCAAGTAGAATGGTTATATAAAATTTTTGTTGTCAATTTGGTCTTGCAAATAAAGGTTTTAGGGGGTATTTTGGTCATTATCAAATTTCAAGGGTCTTTTAGTCATTTTTCAGGTTCTAAGAGTATTTCAGTCATTTTTTTAGGCTTTAAGACCATTTCGGTCATTTTTAAGGTTCTAAGGATATTTTGATAATTTTTTTAGGTTCTAAGGGTATTCCAGTAAAATTAGAGGGTTTCGGGGGTATTTTGGTCTTTTTATTTTGTTTTCGAGGGTATTTTGGTAAATTTTTAGGTTTCAAGTGTATTAAAGTCATTTTTTAGGTCCTAAGGATATTTCTGTCACTTTTTAGGTTACAAGGTTATTTTAGTCATTTTTAAGGTTTCAAGGTCATTTCGGTCAATTTCGAAGTTTCAAGGTCATGTGGTCATTTTTTTTTGTTCTAAGGGTATTTTGGTCATTTTTAAGTTTCTTGGTTATTTCAGTCATTTTTTGGGTATTATAGTAATTTTGGTAAATATTTTTTAAAAAAGTTTTAGGGTGATTCTATCATTTTTTTTAAGGGTCTAAGGGTATTTCGGTCATTTTTTATGTTTCAGAGGTATGGTCATTTGTAAGGAAAAAAAAAAAAAGAACTACTGAATGTGACAAAAGTATCACCAAATGTGAGAAATCTACGGTCTAATGTGATGTTGGTATTGCCTAATGTGACGATGGAACCATCGAATGTGAGAAAAAGAGAAGGGGACCACCAAATGTGACAAAAGTACAATCACATGTGATTTTGGTACTGCTTAATGTGATAATAGAACCATCAAATTTGAGAAAAAATAAACGAACCACTATGTGTGACAAAATAACTGTCAAATTTGATATTGAAACTGCACAATGTGATAATGGAACTATCAAATTTGAGAAACAAACAAAGGAACTACTAAATGTAACAAAATAACTGTCAAATGTGATGTTAGAACTGCATAATGTAAGAATGAAACCGTCAAATGTGAGAAAAAAGTAAGGGAACCACCAAATGTGAAAAAAGAACTATCACATGTGATGTTGGAACTACTTAATGTGACAATGGAACCATCAAATTTGAGAAAAATTGAACCACTATATGTGACAAAAGAACTGTCAAATTTGATATTAAAACTACGCAATGTGATAATGGAACTGTGAAATTTGAGAAATAAATAAATGAACCACTAAATATAACAAAATAACTGTTAAATATGATGTTGGAACTGCACAATGTGAAGATAGAATCGTCAAATGTGAGAAAAAAGTAAGAGAACCATCAAATATGAGAAAAGAACTGTCAAATATGATATTGAAACTGCACAATGTGAGGATAGAATCGTCAAATGTGAAAAAAAAAAAAAACATAAGGGAACCACCAAATGTGAGAAAAGAATTGTCAAATGTGATGTTAGAACTGCACAATGTGAGGGTGAAACCGTCAAATGTGAGAAAAAAGTAAGGGAACCACCAAATGTGAGAAAAGAACTATCACATGTGATGTTGGAATTGTACAATGTGAGGGTGGAACCGTCAAATGTGAGAAAAAAGTAAGGGAACCAACCGATTTGACAAAAGAACTGTCACATGTGACAAAAGAACTGTCATGTGTGACAAAAATATAGCATATGCGATATTGGTATTGCTTAATATGACAATGGAACCATCAAATTTGAGAAAAAAAAAAAAGGAATCACTATATGTGACAAAAGAACTATCAAATATGATATTAGAACTGCATAATGTGATAATGGAACCATCAAATGTGAGAAAAAAATAAGAGAACCACCAAATGTGAGAAAAGAACTGTCAAATGTGATGTTGAAACTGCACAATGTGAGAATAGAACTGTCAAATGTGAGAAAAAAATAAGAGAACCACCAAATGTGAGAAAAGAATTATCACTGTGATGTTGAAACTGCACAATGTGAGGATAGAACTGTTAAATGTGAGAAAAAAAGTAAGGGAACCGCCTAATGTGAGAAAAAAACTGTCACATGTGATGTTGGAACTGCACAATATGAAAATGGAACCGTCAAATTTGAGAAAAAAGTAAGGGAACCACCAAATGTGAGAAAAGAATTATCACATGTGATGTTGGAACTGCACAATATGAGGATAGAACTGTCAAATGTGAGAAAAAGTAAGAGAATCACCCAATGTGACAAAAAAATGTCATATGTGACAAAAATATAGCAGATGCGATATTGGTATTGCTTAATATGACAATAGAACCATCAAATTTGAGGAAAAAAAAATTATGGAACCACTATATGTGACAAAAAAAATGTCAAATGTGATATTGGAACTGCACAATGTGAGGATGGAACTGTCAAATGTGAGAAAAAAGTAAGAGAACCACCAAATGTGAGAAAAGAACTGTCACATGTGATGTTGGAACTACACAATATGAGGATGGAATCGTCAAATATAAGAAAAAAGTAAGGGAACCATCAAATGTAAGTAAAGAACTGTCACATGTGATGTTAGCACTGTACAATGTGAGAATAGAACCTTCAAATGTGTGAAAAAAGTAACTTGGTATAGCAGGTTACCTACTAGTGGGTACCGTAATCCCTTTTTTTTTTTGGGTACCGTAGAATTACCCTTCAAATAAATATGTAATCTGCAAATTCAAATTCATTGTAATCTATACATAATATATACACACACACTAGACTCATCATATGCGCTTTTGCGCGTGTAATAAGGCTTATTTTATTTATTTTTTTTATTTTATGTTTAGTGAAATAATATTTAAAAGTGAGATAAAGATAGTTTCCTAATTTTTAGGATTTTGATAAAAGTTTGAAAATCTAAAATTTAGGGACTCTTTTAAAAATAATAAATTACTATTTTAATCAGATTGTGTTTTTAAATTTAAAATTATTGAACTAAAAGATATGGGTATTTTAGAGAGTTTAAGAATTTGTATGAAGATATTTTAGTACGCAAAATGTTGAAAATCAAATGAGAAATCCTGTTATTAATAGTATATATATATATATATATATATATAAACACAATTACTACAGGACGCCAAAATTATTTTCAGTCTCTGCATCTATTTCTAGTTCTATTACTTGCCAAGTAAAATGTGGCCGAGATGCAAATTAAGCTTTTGCGGTTCAATTTTTTAGGATGCAAATGGAACCTATCAGACCGGTTTTCCCTGTCGAAGGTCAATACTAAAAATAGTTATTCTTAGAAGATGCATTTGATATTGTACTAAAAAGTAATATTTTTAAAAGGTAATATATAAATATATATATATATATATATTCATTAAATAATAGTAATTTATTTTGTCAGAAAAGCAAAACCATCAGTTTTAGGGAGTTTTTAGTACCTTCAATTAATATAAAAGGTTCTGGTTAAGGGCACACATTAGTCATCTATTTTTGAAAAAAGTTTATGAGGAATTAAAAAAACTGTCAAAAAAACTAATAATTTTTTCATTTTTCTATAATAAAAAAATTTCTAAAATGGTTTACCAATGTATACCCTAAAGACACACATTAGTAAAACTCTTAATAAAAATTACCTCCAATTTTTAGTGCCATCGGTACCAAAAACTACTACCTCAACAGGCAACTACCATTAGTGAGTTTCAAAATCCTAACCACCCATTGGTGGAAGGAAGGGGAAGGGGGCCCTAGCTTTTTAAAATTCCACCACACCACAGCCCCCCCCTCCCCCACGTAGACCTCCTATATTTTTTTAATAGAAAATAAAAATTTATAACTAAAATTTCACTATTTGACCCTGAGAATTTTTTTGAGAAAAATGTTCTACATTTATATTAGTCAATATAAATCACTAAAGCATCATTTTTTTTCTTTCTTTCTTTTTATTAATCTTATAACATACATAGATGAGTTTATATAATTAATGCATTATCTTTTCCTTTTATATATATATATATATATATATATATTTATTTATTTATATTTATATATAAAGCTAAAGCATAGAGAAAATCCAATTAGATTTTTAATCGGAATCTAATTTTGTGTCACATGTTCCATATAGTTCTTTTAGCTTTTGTGCCAATTGAATTATTAATGCAAAAGCTGAAGAGCCAAAAAAATAAATAAGAAGGAAAAAGAAATATTTGGTTTGACTTTGACAAGGTATTGACATGATTGTTGGCAATGGAGATTAGGAAAAATTTTAAAAAATAATAATAATGAAAATATAATTTATATTTACATTGGATTTAGACTTCAACTTAGGTTTCATTCTCATCTAGACCAAATCTAAATTGACGTAATGAAACTCTAGCACAACAGAAAATTAATAACATTTTCTATCAATTTTTTTCTTATATTATTATTATTATTATTATTATTGATGGTGAACTGAAAATTGAACCAACTCCAATTCGTCCATGAGAGTCGTCCAGGTCAAAAAGACAAGAATCGTTATACCTAGTAGGACGGTCGTCCATAGGCATATGGGTCGTCCATAAGGAAAGCACCTAGACAACCTCCGACACTTGGGAAAATTCCAGAGAGATCTATCTACAATGAACTAGTGAATTGAACCACGTGTTATTATTTTGAGGCATGAGTAAGATGTTGGTTCATCATTATAACTTCCTACCAAGTACTTAACTTCCAATGACAGTTATAGAAGATAGTATTAAATATTCTAACTCCTATAGCGATTGTGTAAGTTAACCCTAAACCTTCTGACTTCCTTAAATGTAGGGGAAGTTACGAGACCAATAGCCGCTTCAAGAACACACTAGATAAACACTCATTCACATCAAATGAAGGTAAGTTTTAGACAACTCCCAAAAAGTTGGAACTCCAGAATTTAAGAGAGAAACTAACTTAAGCATCGGAGGGTTTTTGGCCAGTTCGCCCTGGTCACTTTTAATCGTGTGTTTTCCTTTTCAGGCCTTTCAAGCAATTACTAGATCATTGAAGCCCAGAGCATTCAGCCTACTGATTTTCTGTGTATCATCAATTATTATTATACAAATAGTTCATGGTTGGACAAACTAAAATTGATAATTTCGTGGATAACAATTTAAAATTTTTTTCCATTTTTTCAAATAAAATTATATTTATTTAATAAATAGCTATTTTATATTTTCAAATAAACAAATATTATATATAAATTTGGTAAAATTTTAATACACATATATTTTCCCTTCTTTGTAAGTGTATCTCATGTATATGTATAAGATTACAAGCTAGTTCAAAATATATGTTTCTCCAAAGTTCTAGCAAGCTCAATTATTAAAGATAATTCTCCAAAAAAAAAAAAAAAAAAATCAACTATTAAGGTCTCTTGATGTCAAATAGAAGATGTGAACAAAAGATATATGTTCATCGAAATTGATAACTAAATCTATCTAATAGAAGCCTCTTTTATTTACCAAATATAAATATTTATTTTATTTTAATTTGTAGAATAAGAGTTAAGAGATGGACACTGTTATTACATATGTCATTTAAGAAAAATAATGTTTCTTTTTATTTTTTATTATTGTTACATTTTTCTAATATCTGACTTATATATGTTTAGGAGTGTGATGACGTTAAATTATTATTTATATATGTTTAGCAGTGTAATGACATTAAATTATTTAAAATTGATTAAATTTTTATACATTAGAAATTTTATAACTATTAGTATACTTAAACATTGTAATCTCATAATTATTTAATAAAAATATTTAAAGAACATTAATGATGATCAATATGATTTAAAGTGTAATTCATAGTTTACAAATTGATTGGATGAAAAAAAGAAGCTGTTTTGGTGTAAATATTTTTGTTATATATGAGAAAATAACATTTATTAAATCATGTTATACACAGACTTTATGTATAAATAACATACATAATAGGTTATTTGAATATATACACACACACACTATTTATAAGAGGATTGTCCTCTTTGGACTGGATTTTTATATGGTCAAAAAATACCCCTAAACCTTACGTTTAACAGGAAAAAACTTAAAGACAACCCGGTAAAAATATATCTCTAACTCCATTTAAAATGCCTACAAAATAGGACACTCTTCTACTTCATGTCTTCAAAAAAAAAACTTATCCAATTTTTTTTTTTTTTTTTAAAGGGGGTGAAATTAAAACACTAGACCAAACAAAAGCCTCATCTATATATATATATATATATATATACACACTAGCCTCTAAGCATGCGCTCACGTTCGTACTCAGAGGCTCTTCTATTTTTTTGGGATAAAAATTAATAATTTGCATTTATTATAATTTAAAAAAAAATATTTTTTAATTTTTCAAAGAAATAAAATGATAAACTTTAGAGACAAGCCGTAACTGTAATTTTTTTTTGAATGTGAAGGGAAAAAAAATCCTAAATTTTAGGAATTCTTTTTTTAAAATTCAAAATAAAATTTGCTATTTAACATTTATGACCCTATTTCTAAATGAAGTTACCATTCATTAATGAGAGTATTTTTGAACTACATAAAATTCTAGTTGAAAAGGCTTTTTTATTTTTTTGGTAAAGGTTAATAATTTGCATCTATTACAGTATAATTTAGAAATATATATTTTTTATTTTTCAAACAAATAAAAAGGATAAACTTTAGAGATGAACAGTAACTGTAAATTCTTTTTTGAATGTTAAAGGAAAAAAATCCTAAATTTTAGGAATTCTCTTTTTGAATTCAAAATGAAATTTTTTATTTGACATTTATGACCCTATTTATAAATGAAGTTACCATCCATTAATGAGAGTATTTTTTAACTGCATAAATGTCCTTTTCTTTTTTTTTTCTTTTTCCGTTGAAAAACAAAAATACACACAGGGGAGAGGGAAAAGGATTTTAACACAAAGGCACACCACAACTCCGCTTAAAAGGCATGGTAACTTTTAAGGGAGGGTGTGGCAAGTTATACTACACACAACACACTCTCTTAAGCAATGTGGGACAATTACCCTTTTTTTTATTTTTATAAACAAACACATACACACACACACAGGAGAGGGAAAGGGGTTCTAACACAAAGGCACACCACAACTTTACTAAAAAACCATGGTAACTTTTAAGAGGGAAATCCTCTTATATATAATATATGTGTGTGTGTATATATATATATATATATTTATCTTGGACCACCTTGAAAAAAAAATTAGCTCTACCACTGCAACCATCCATCCCAAAACATCATTATCACGAACCCATCCCCACACAAACTCATTGCCAATCATAGTTATCAAAACATGAATTGTATCATGAATTGATTTTTTTTTTTTTTAAAGTATTGTGCATTGTACATTATATATATATATATATATATATCTATATCTATATAATAACTAATAGCCGAAATGTTTGACTTTTTGTTGACTGCGCCTCATTGTACCACGTGGCTACATAAATGACTGACACATTTACATCTAAAAACACCAAAACAATATGTCCTTTCGTTTGGGCAGTAGTTACAGGAAAAAAAAAAAAAAATAGCAACAAATCAGCAAATTTAAGCCTTTTTAAAAATAAATTATTAAAAAAAAAAGAAAATTTTAACAAATTATTTTTAAAAGCCCCACACCGTTTCAGTGGGTAACCACTATGTGTCTATATATATATTTTTTCAACTTCTCTTCATTTTTTTCTTCTCAGTAATGCCCCTTTTTCCCCTACGAGAAGATACTTGGTGAAACTTGAAGAGAGAACAGATCCTGCCGCTACCGTCAGCCAGCAAACCGACTATCGGTAAAGATGACTTCTTTCGCTTTCCCTTTCAATTTTAGTGATCTGCTTTTTTTTTTTTAAATCTCTTCTTTTCTGTTTTTTTATTGTTGTGTTTGGTTTTGGAGACACAACTTCAAAGCATAAAAGCCCTAGAACCATCCGTAAACCAAATACAATTTGTTTTTTATTTTCATTTTACTTTCCAATTTGTTTTATATTTTCTATATTCCAGATTTTTTTTTTTATAAAAGAAACAGAGGTATACAATTATTTATTTATTTATTTATTTATTTTTGGTTAAACAGATTCGAGATTCTTGATCAAATGGGCAAATAGGCATGCCCAACCCAACCCACAGATGGATTTGCTCGAAGTCACCCTCAACCCAGATTTTTATGAAGTTTCTGAGGTGAATGGTTTAATTGCATATACAAACATAGATGATTTTGTAAAACGGCATTTTTTTTTTTTTTTTTGGGCTTTGGAACTGTAACTATTGTATTGTCTATTTCGACTATATTCTTAATTAGAGTCGGTTATTGTTGAAATTGTTATTTGACTATGTTTTGGAGGTATTATGGTATTCTATTATTGTTGAAATTCTAGGTAGTTCTTTTGACAGCAATGTAGGTCTTTGATTACATTATATGCAGGGAATGGTTGCAACAATAATGCATGATGTGGGTTTGATAAAATGTCTCAAAAATCTGCACTGCACACTGTTTTGAATAACTTTCTGCATTGTTTTTAAGTAACTTTCTGTAAACCAATTTTCTGTTTCGTATGTCAAGTTCTATAAATGGAGCAATGTGGGTTTGTTTGTGTTGGTTGAAAAATTCTGATTTTTAAGAGATAGTGAGTGATTTCGTTTCGTTCATCAACTTATTAGTACCAAAATATTTCTCAGAAACTTTGCCACAGCAATATATTAGTAAAAAATTTGTAGTTTATTCCAAACCTTCATATGTAAGCCTTGAACTCATTTCTAAATATTACACGTATGTTGACATATTTTTATTTATTTA
This sequence comes from Quercus aquifolioides, assembly GCA_019022515.1. NCBI lineage: Eukaryota > Viridiplantae > Streptophyta > Magnoliopsida > Fagales > Fagaceae > Quercus > Quercus aquifolioides. Next base: position 36,323,222 of record CM032328.1, read on the forward strand.
TTTATGATGAGTTATTGTGCTTTCAGGTTTCTCAGAAATCACTCATAAGGCAACAGAATTCATCCTTCAGCTCTAGGGATTCCATTTCCTACACACTCTTAGATGCTACGGTCAGCATTCTTAAATCGAATTGGCAAAGCAGGATTTAAATCAGTAGATAAGCTCTTAGTGGCTTACAAACCTCAAAAGAGGAAGTTTGCATCGTTTGGCAACAATGCTTTGGGAGATGAATGAGAAAAAAAAAAGGTTTGTTTATAGTTTTTCATTGTTTAAAATTTAGACCCATTAAAACTTATTGCTTGGTGTGGTCATGTATTTTAAAATCTGGTAATAAAAACTGAATATGGTTTAGATTTTTTTTGAACTAAGGTCTTTGGATTAGAGTTGATTTTGTTTTGGGTATTTGGGTTAGATTTTATTTTGTTTAGGATTATTGTTTTTTGGTAGAAGAGATTGAAATGGTGTCGCCTCGCAGCAAACTGTTCATCTTCTACTACGTAGAAATCTCCCTCCGAAGATACTCGCAGCCAATCACAGGTTCTTTACAAATACAATTTCTTTGTTCAGTCAACTAAAATATTTGAATGGCTAAAATAGATAGGAATAGGTCCAGTGGCTAAGGGTGGAGTAGTATCCGTTGATCAACTCCAGTCTTTGGGAGTGAATTTATGAGAGGCAGGCATTAAAAAGGGATTCAATCAGAGGTTATTTTGAAAGGAATTTTCTATCCGGTTCGGACTGGGTATTAATTCAAGGTTTAAGTATTTTTTAATAAATACTGTGTAAATGGAAAGTGTAGCAATTTAAAAATGAATATTTGATGTGAGATCCAACTTTGATGTATAGTTGTGTTGTTAGTTAATTGCTCTCTTATTGCATTTAGTATTAGCATCTTTTTACGATTTCACTTCTACTTGAGGCGATTGTCAAAATTCATTAGTTGCAATCTCATACGTTTGTAGTAGCTTATAGTTGTGTGACATATGAAGCTTTATTTTTTAATGATCATCTCTGAATACTTAGTACCTAACTTTAGGGTGAGAATTTCTTAAAATTTTTAAATTGTAATTGTGAAATGTAAACTGCACTTTGAAAGGGGTCATTATGCATGTTTAATATAGGTTTTTTGGTTATGTAATGGACTGTGTGTTGAGATTTACTTTTGTTATTGTTTGCTCTGTCTGGTTTGTACTGAGATTTAATTTTGCTGATTTTGGTTCTATGAATTAAACTCAAAAGACTTTGGTTTTGAGCCTCTTGATTTGCAAGCATTGTTAGAGTTTTGATCTCATGCTGGGTTAAAGTTATATGAAAAACTTATTGGATTAGCCGGTGTTCTTAAAAAGTTTTAGGATATTAAAAAAAAACACTTCAATTGGGTTAAACAAAGTAAAGCTGATCGTGGGTGGAAACGAAGTTACTCTTTTAGCATAAGGTTAAATCCTCTTGGGCTGTTAGATTTTTGACCAATTACAATCAGTAATAGTTTAATCATAATGATTGATGCATAGGTGTAGAGAAAAGTTCTAAACACCCAAAGATGGATAAAGAAGGCAAGATCAGCATCATGCAATTTGCTTCCTTTTAATTTGCTGCTTCTACTTGATTTGTAAACAAGAGTTGGGATTGTCAAATGAGCTTCATCATCCCATTTTAGTTTTTGATTTACTCTCCTACCATATTTTTAGACATCTATGCATATAGTACAAGATACAAATAAATAAAAACTATAAAGTCAGTGCTATTATTCAAATGATAATTGTTGGTGAATTCAAATGTATTATAACTACATTTTTCTACTGCATATTCTAGATACTTTATATTTTTTTGGCAAAGATTGATACGAATGCATCTATTAGTCCAATATTTATACAATTCTTAGATACCAAATGATTATGTGATATCTTAACTCTTGGGACACAACATGCTAATTTGATTATCCTCAATTCAATTATGGTTGTATGATAACACTTTGTCCTACTGTTTTTTTTTTTTTTTTTTTGCAGATTTGTATTAGTGAAATTGTTAGATATCCGCATGGAAGTACAATATCCAATCTGTCTATGTATTATTTTATGATTTTTAAATTTAATGTAAAAAAAAATCACTTCCAAGCGATCTGAATTGCAAAAGATCATAATGATTTGTCTCGGTAATATTCCTTAAGAATGTTTATTTTTTTGGCAACATGTAAAACCCAAAAATCTGGGGCCTTGTATGTCCATGAAGAAGGTTATCAATTTTATTTCCAAGACATCATATATGCTTGCTTCTACAATAGATATGTCTGATTATAAACTCATTGAGAAGAAAATTGTTTTATAATTGCCATTATTTGAGACTTTTTTTTAATAACTAAATTGATATCAATGTGTTCCTACTTTCTATTGAATCTTCTTGAGTTAAGATTTTTACTAATTACAATAAATTAGGTGTTACAAAACAAAGGAGCTAAACTGTCAAAGAAGGAGCTGGAACTGTGGGCCACAATGACTTGGGCAATTTGGAATGCAAGAAACAAAGCGTACTTTGAGAAAGTTCAAACACAACCTAAAGTCATTTTGGATGTAGCTCTAGCATTGATGGTGACATATTAGATGCTCTCGGCCACTCAAGCAAACACATGATCATGGTGTAGAAGGGTCTTCGTTGTTTTGTTGGTTTAGAGGGAAGCCTTGTATGTTTTTTCTTCCTAATTTGTATGGCTAACGAACTAGCCTGGGCTGTGTCCCCAAGTCTTTACCTTTGTATATGGTTTTTTACTTCTGAATAAAAGTCATTCTATCTGTTATCTCAACAAAAAAAAAAAAAGTGTTACAAAACAAATTGGTTGAAATTTATAAATCACCTTAATTGCTATAACAGATATATGGTTGATAATTAAATAGACATGAACGCCGTTCATTTTTTTATTCATACCAATGTGCTTATTGACTTATAAGCAGTTAATAGAATTAAACGAAATTTAGGACTCTCTTTTAACTTTGAGAATTATAGGCTTTGGGATGGGTTTAATTATTTTTTAGTGTTATTCTCTATTCAGATACAACAAAAGTGCTGAAATAGAAAAGAAGATGTTTGATCACCGTGAAAATGTTGCAACTTTATTTCAATAATTGCATTGGGAAGAAATTAGTAAAATAATACATTCAAAATTTTCCCGTGCATCGCACGGGTTAGCGACTAGTATATATAATGTATATTCATTATAAAATTGGAACATATTTAATTCAATGAATAATTTAGTAAAAATTTATGCAATAATATTTGAACAAACTAACTAAATAAATCAAATAAAAATATGTTTACACAATCTTCATTGAAATTGGTCAAACTCCAAAATGGTAATATATTATTATTATATATAAGACTTTTTTTTTCTCATCATATTCATTATCTTACCTAATCAATTTATCTCCACAGTCAAACTTAATATTACCATCATTTTTTTCATCTTACAAAATAATCTCAACGCTGACATCTTTCTCTTGTCCATTTTCTTCTTTATCATCTTCACCATCTACTATCTATTTTGATTATTTGATTTCAAATAAAATTTTCTATATCTTTCTTGTTGGCATTCAAGTTTTTTGGACCTATAACATCAATGTAGGAAAAACATTTACACTTCATATAAATTGTACTTTGTACCTGTCTTTTTTTAGGAGAGGGAAAGATCAAGAAAGAACTCATGAAAAGGTTATTGAATGGCATGGGCTCAACCACAAGCTAGTAACCCAATAATTTTGTGTTAAATTAAGTCAGAGCACAAATGTTAGCAAAAATCTAATTTAAACTTATATGTCTAAGTTACTTAGTTGGTGGTAATGATATCCCAAAGAGCAGCGAAGGTTGGTGGCATACTGGGGAATGTTTTTTTTTTTTTTTTTTAAAGTAAATAAAAATGAAAGACTTGTTGGTAGTTGTGGGTTCCTTTTTTTTTACAGTACCCAGGCCCAAATAGGAACAAGGATCTTGGCCCTGATATTTGTTATTTGGTGGACTGGGCTTAGTTCACCGCAGCTATGTTGGGCTGATTACAAATCAAGTTGCGCACAAAACATGGGTCCTACAACACATACACATTCATACATACAAAATATATACGCATTGTACAGTAAGGAACAGTAAATGAATAGTAAAAAAGGTATATAAGACGTCAGGGATCCTCAGAATGATATATAATGTTTCGTTATTTATTGAGTTTTAGTACATTGAGTCCTTTCTCTACTGGGATATGTCACAAGGTCCAAATAAGTTCAAAAGTCACAGACTTAGATAGCTCTTTCTAGGCTTTTAAGACTTGTGAGGTTTGAATCACTTTAAATCCAAGTGCATCCTCTAATGCCCGTCTCAAGATCCCTCATAGTGTTTTCCCTCTTTTTGTCCTTTTTTGAATTCTAAAGAAGTTTTTTTAAGGATCTTTTTGCTCTAATTCTCTATTGCTGAAAGGTTTTTGCTTTTGGCTCCATCTCTTTTTATAGTGCCTTCCTAGGATTTTTGGTGTACCACTAATTCCCTCCATTTGCTGCTCTGGGTACCATAACCAATGTTGTGTCAGCAACATTGGTGACTGGTCCCTTCCTTATTTTCTCATTATTTTCCCCTTTTGAAGTTTCCCCCCCAAAAGGTCCTAGCTAACCTTCCTCTTTTGGGAGATCCTAAGGGCCAACTTTCAATCTTCTTTTTCCAAGGCTTCTAGATGCTACTTTTCAAGCCCACCTTTTTTGCTGCTTCACCATTGTCATTTTCTCTAAATGGGCAGATTTCTCCCTGTTAGGCTGAAAGGTACCCAGCCACCTTCATTCATGGTCCACTTTCCTGTGTTCCCTAAGGTACCAGGCTTCTTTTCATGAAGTGTTGATTCCTAAGTCATCAGCCTTTTTTTGAACCATAGGCAGCTAATGGGACATATCAACCTTCGTTCTTTGTGTCCATGAGCATGCTCCCTTGAGCTATCCCCATCCCAGTTGATTTCTTTCTGCATATCTTGAGGATCCCAGGCTTTTGGGAGTCCCAAGGTATCCTGTTCTAGTCCCTTTCTAGGCTCCCTAGCAAATTTCCCTTACAAGGGCTAGGCGGAGCTTCCTTTTTCCTTTTCCTTTAATTTCTAAGGCCCAAAGCTTGCCCATTTATGGGTTCAGACCCCCTACTACTTATTTTAGGTGGACCTTGATTGGCGGATTTGGGCCTTGTCCTTTCTTTGAAGGCCCAAATGGGTTCTAAATTTCAATTTTGTAATGTTTTGGGCCTTGACGCAATGCTTGTGATATTTTGGACCTCAACAGTAGTGTAGTTGGATTAGAAATTTTGTTAAAGCAAAATAGGAATGAGAATTTAAGGGGTTCTAGTAGAGATTAACCATACATTCCCATAATCTATTACATAGTAGACTGCTTTTTTTTTTTTTTTCCATAAATTAAGATAGTACAAAATAGAATTAACAAGACCAAAAAAATGTAAAATGCAATGTCATGATTAGGAAACTGCAAAATACATTAAGAAAAATTCCTTAACACCCCTTGAACTTTAGGCTAGTTGCCTTGACTCCCCCCTAAACTTTTATTTTAGCTAATTTAGAACATGAACTTCACACATGTGCCAAATTGTTATTTCCATTGGACTGTCATTTAATAAACTAATGTCCTACTTAATGCATGTGAACAAAAAATAATTATCAAGATTGTTTGCAATCAATTGAAAGAGAGAAAAACCTAAGGTTCAGTTTTGAGAGAAAAATGATTGAAGCAGACCATGCCAATTGTGGTCCCACTGGATATGAAGTTTGTGGTCTTGCCACCGATAGCGCTGGTCATGGTCCTAACCACGGTATTCGTGGTCCTGCTGTTCATGGGTTTAGTTTTCTCTCTCTCTCTCTCTCTCTCTCTCTCTCTCTCTCTCTCTCACTCATAAAAGAGAGAGAAAACTAAAGCCATGAACAACAGGACCACGAATACCATGGTCAGGACCATGACCATGGTATTCGTGGTCCTGCTGTTCATGGCTTTAGTTTTCTCTCTCTTCTGTGTGTGTGTGTGTGAGAGAGAGAGAGAGAGAGAGAGGGAGAGAGATCAAATTGTTAACATGTGTTTGTATATGGCTTTTTTTTTTTTGGTTCGAGAAACGTATTGATTTGGATTGAGAGAAATACAAAAAATGTTCAATGTGTAGACACCTCATTTTGTACCTGTTTATAACCTTTGGTCTCCGACCCCAATGATGAGCTTGACATACATCCACCAAGGGTAATTAAAGAGTTCCCAATAATTTGAAAGTAATCATAACTCAAAAGTGCTCAAATCGCTTTGAAAGCAATGCTGAAAAATTATTTTTGCTCACTGTTTTGACTATAACTTTTGAACACAAATAATATTTTAGTAAGGTTTGTTTCATTGGAAAGAAGACATCTTGGGCTTTAATTTGAACATAAACTTTGCATGATTTGGATTTATATTGAGTGATTTATGACTGTTTGAAGTTGGGCCAACTACGCAGTCGAAAATTAGGGTTTTGGGGAAGGATGCGTACGCATGCCTTGAACTACGTATGCAGGCTCATTCCTAAACCTTTAGAACTTGAGTTTTGGGTCCCCAAAACATCATTCTTTGATGGGGCCTGGTCTTTAGGTCCTTAGAAACGTCCAAAGACCTCTAAAAAGCCTTAAAAACCTTGTTTTAACATATAAATACTTACCTAATGTTTCCAATCAAAACCCTTGCTAGAGAGAGTTTATTTTTTGCATTCGTCTTCTCTAAAAACCTAGTTCATCTTTTCTAAACACACCACAACACCTTTGCATGTTTTTCTAAATATTCAAAACATCTCTCTAGTAGTTTTCTAGGGTAGAAACTAGTTTTCTAAATTGTTTTCAAGACCTTTTCAATTAAAGTTGTTCTTTAGTTGTGATTCCTAAAAACTATGGTGACTATTTAATTCTCTTGTTCTCTCAATCTAATCTTTGTGTCGTAGGCACTGAGGGGTTGATTAAATAAACTTAAACTCAGGATCCTAAGCAAGGTGAGTGTTCTATTTATGATTTTTTCACTTGCTTGATAGGATTTGATGGGGATGAGAAGCAAGTATAGTTCGTCATTGAGTTGTCATCCAGTTCATATAAGAAACTACAAAAATTGGGCTATCCCCAGTTTGTCCAAAGTGTTGTCCAAATCCAGAAAGGTTGTCCAACACAAGGAGGTCGTCCAATCTAAGAAGGTCGTCTATCATAGAAACACCTGGACGACCCCTCAACACTTAGAAAATCTTCAGAATGAATTTATGCACAAAACCTAGTTCATCTTTTCTAAACACACCACAAGACCTTTGCATGTTTTTCTAAATATTCAAAACATCTCTCTAGTAGTTTTCTAGGGTAGAAACTCGTTTTCTAAATTGTTTTCAAGACCTTTTCAATTAAAGTTGTTCTTTAGTTGTGATTCCTAAAAACTATGGTGACTATTTAATTCTCTTGTTCTCTCAATCTAATCTTTGTGTCGTAGGCACTGAGGGGTTGATTAAATAAACTTAAACTCGGGATCCTAAGCAAGGTGGGTGTTCTATTAATGATTTTTTCACTTGCTTGATAGGATTTGATGGGGATGAGAAGCAAGTATAGTTCGTCATTGAGTTGTCATCCAGTTCATATATGAAACTACAAAAATTGGGCCATCCCCAGTTCGTACAAGGAGGTCGTCCAATCTAAGAAGGTCATATATCATAGAAACACCTGGACGACCCCTCAACACTTAGAAAATCTTCAGAATAAAGTTATGCACAAAAGCTTTTAATTTGAACCACGTTCTACTATTTTGAAGAATAAGCGAAATCCTTGTTCATCGCTTTAACTTCTCACTAGACTCTTAACTTCTAATGGTAGTTATAGAAGACAAGATTAAATCTTCTAACTTCTATAGCAGTTGTAGAAGTTAAGTCTAAACCTTGTAACTTCCATGCGTTTAAGAAAGTTACCAATCAAGTAACCACTCCAAGGCTCACTATATAAAGACTCATCCACTTCAATTGAAAGTAAGTTTCCACTGCTCCTTAAAAGTTGGAATTCTTGAGTTCTAAGAAAAAACTAACTTAAGCATCAAAGGGTTCTTGGCCAATTTACCCCGATCACCTTTGATCTTGTGTTTCTTTCTTTTCAGGCCTTTCAAACAATTCTAATCCATTGAAGCCCGGAGCATTCAACCTACTGATTTTCTATGCATCATCAGTTGACGCCATCAGTGGGGAAATTAAATTTGTGTTTTTACAATTTATCTTTCTTTGACAAAAAGGTTGTATGGTCCGGACAAGGTCAATGGCCACTAGTCCAGGCCACCAAGAGAGTGGAAACGCTTCTAGCCACCCCAATCGCACTCACCAATCAGTGCCTATTGTGTAACCACCTTCCGTCCAACAAATGCAGTCCATGGCAACCGCCATAGAAGAGCTAACTCGTCAGAATCAAGAGTTGACTCGAGAGATAAACCAAAGAAAGCAGCGTCATGAAAGGTACGTGAAAGGATAGGCTCAAAGTCAAGAAGTTAGAGAATGAGAAAATGTGGAGCACGAGAATCACTCAAGGGGGACAACATCGCGTAGGGTGCCACATTTAGAAAGGGAGATGGATTAGATAAGGAGGGCTATGGACGAGATGAGGGAGAATATGAGAAGGACGAATCCTGTAGATGATTTAGTTCATCGAACTGATTCCCCTTTCGTAGCTTCCATTAATAGTCATCCCTTGCCTTCCAAGTTCAAGATGCCTTCGTTGGATTCATATGATGGAACGCGACCCATGTGACCACATTGCAACCTTCGAGACCGCAATGCACCTTCAAGGAGTTCTAGATGAGATAATGTGTAGGGCCTTCCTAACCACCCTTAAGGGGCCAGCACGGGTATGGTTCAGTAAAATACCTCCGAATACTGTTGGTTCTTTCGAGGAGTTGAGTAAGTTGTTCGTCAACAACTTTATTGGAGGGCAAAGGCATAAACGCTCCTCGTCCAGCCTGCTGACTATAGAACAAGGAGAAAATAAGACTTTCGGTCCTTCATCACTTGCTTCAACAGAGAAGCCCTGACAGTAGACGAGATGGACGATAAATTGATGTTGGTAGCCTTCCACAATGGAGTTAGTTCAGATTTATTCATCCACAAGCTTTATGATCAAGAGCCACAAACCAAGGCTGAACTCGTCCATTCAACCCAAAGTTTTATGAATGCAGAGGATGCGATCATTGCCAAGAAGAGGAAGAGATTAGAACGAATGGAAGCAGACTTCTCACGTCATCTTGAACAAGGCCCTCGTCCAAAGAAGGCCCGGGCAAGAGAGAAGAAGGATAGAGACAACAGGAAGGCAATTTCTTCTTCAGGAAGTGGTCAGCATTACGTGCCCTTGAATGTTCCACTTGATCAATTGCTTATGTAGATCAAGGATGATCCATCCTTGAAGTGGCCAGAGAAGATGAAGGGAGATCCTAACAAGCGTAATAAGAATAAGTATTGCCACTTCCACAGAGACCACGGGCATGACACGGACGAGTGATATGACTTAAAGCAGCAAATAGAAAATCATATCAGGCAGGGAAAACTGAGGAATTTTCTAGGAAGAGATCATAAAGACGAGAAGTTGAAAGGAAAGGTAGAAGAGCCATCACGGCCCACACTTGGAGAAATAAGAGTCATTGTAGTAGGAACTTTAGCAGGGCAATCCTCTAAGTCAAAGAAGACCTAACTGAAGGTGGTACAGAACGTCCAACTTTCTGGACGACCACCAAGGAGGGGGGCAAACGAGTAGGCCATTACTTTTACAGACGAAGACACTGGAAGGGTCCATCACCCATATGACGATGCAATCATCATAACTTTGCTCATTGCAGATTACACGACTAGAAGGGTGTTGATAGATGACGGAAGTTTAGCAGATATCCTGTATTATCCTACTTTCCAGTAGATGAGGCTTAGACGAGACCAACTTCGTCCAGTGAATTCTCCCTTAGTAGGATTAGGAGGAATGAATGTACAACTAGTGGGTACTATTACTCTACCTGTAGTGGTAGGAGCGTATCGATAGCAGATAGACAAAGAAGTAAGTTTTCTCGTCGTGGATTGCTCGTCTTCCTACAACGCCATCATTGGACGACCAACTTTAAATAGTTGGACGTCCACCTATCACCTATCTGTCAAGTTCCCAACAGATTATGGGATAGGGCAAGTACAAGGAGATCAATTAGCAACTAGGGAATGCTACTTAGCCATGTTGGCTATGGACGAGCATGTGTAGACAATGAATATAGAGGAAAAAAGGGTTGTTATAGAGCCCACTGAAGTACAAAAACACATCCCTCTGGAATAGGGTAATCCCGAGAAGTTTACCAGAATTAGAGCGAGTATGGAGAAGAAGACAAAGCAAGACCTCATCCAGTTCTTAAGAAAAATCATTGATGTTTTCGCGTGAAGTCATGAAAACATGCTAGGAATTGACCCAAGTGTCATTACTCATCGATTGAATGTGTATCCATCTTCCAAGCCTGTTCGTCAGAAGAAGAGAGTCTTTGCTCCTAAGTGAGATAATGCTATCAAGGAAAAGGCCCAGAAGTTAGCCACAGCAGAATTTATTCGGGAAGTCTATTACCCAGATTGGTTATGTAATACCCCAATTTTGATTTTATGATTATCATTGTACATTGTCAATTTTAATATAGAGTTGAGGTACTGTATGTGTGTACATAGTAAGATGAGAGTAGACAATTTTGTGGTGCTACAAATAGGTGAGAAAATTAAAGTTTTAGTGCATACAATTTAGTGAGACAATTAAAATAAATAAAAAGAAAAGAGAAAGATGTTCTATGGGCCTCTTGGAGACTAAAGAGATAAGCTTAAGTGAATTTTAAACTCCAGCCCACTACCCCATCAAGCCCACATTTCTGATGTGTTAAAATATAAGTTGGAGGAAAAGATAATTAGGGTTTGGGATAAAAAGGATTTCATCACTAAGGAGGCTAGGGTTTCATCACTAAGGAGGCTAGAAGGTGTATTTTTCCTTGGAGTTAATTGAAGAGGCAACTAATTGTTCAGGTATGATTTCTCACCGTTAAAAACAAAGAATTAAGGAGTTAAAATTTTATTATGAAAATCTTTAGTGATGCGTAGATTTTGAATTGGTAATTTCTTAGATTGCAATTTATACTGTTTTAATAATTCTAGAGTCTTAGGTTGCCACTGTTCGGAGTCAAGAGCAAGAGCCGAAATTGTTGAATCCATGTATAAGGCTAGCGTCACTTTTGTAGAACCATAGGAACTTTTGGGCTGTTGATCTGTGCCGTAGGGTTAATTATGAATTGCTGGAGAAATTGCAACCGACCCCATACATGAAATCTCATTTTTGTCGAAGTCCAAGTCCTCTGATGGATGATTAATAGCCTTGGTAGTCTTTGCCTAGACTTTGACTATTTCCCTACCACAATGAGTCATTAGAAATCAACACGTCTACAATTCTTTAAAGGATAAAGGCAGACTTGCTTCTTCTATCAAATTCTAATTTATCTCAAAATGCTTAGATATTTAATACATTAAGGTCGTTGATATTAAGTCCATGAGCAAGTCATATTAGTTTTGCCCCACGGTTTTCATTGGGATATATATTAAATCCTGAATTATTGGCTGCTGGGTCTGAGTTTTGATAAATTCAAGGAAACAGATTCTTGGGTAGAGATGCTTTGCATTAGTGTTACCAATTAGTTCAGCAAGTATAATTTTAGTGAGTCAATTTGTATAAGTCAATAAGATTTATATTTTGTGGAGGATATTAAGTAATTTTCATGATTGATTATAGGTTCTATTTAAGAGTATTTTGAGACTATTTGGAGGGTGTTTTGGCTGGACTTTCAGAGTGATTCAAGTGATGTAAGTAATTATGCATAATATGCACAAGTTTTGTCATTTAGGTTCTTAGATGTCAAAAGTTTTCAAAAGTCATATTTTTAAGCTTACATTTTCTAAAGTTTATCGAAAGCACTATTTTTACATCATTGGAAGAGAAACTTCGACTTTTAGACAATATTTTAAAGAGAAACTTCGAATTTTAAATAACGTTTTGAATGTCCAAATCTCATTTAAAAGATTATTTCTAAACTAACTCTTTTCATAAAATAATTGAGTTTTCAAGTAAGTTTTCTAAAAAGGTTCTTGTTTCTTTAAATTTGTTAAAACCAAGTGATTTCAAAGTCATATTCCTATTTTCCAAATGTTATTTAAGACGTTTCTTTTAGCAAATTGGTTTTTTCAAACTTACTCAAGAATTGTAAAAATATTTATAGAAACTCTTCAGTTCTTATTCATTCCCTAAGAGAGTCAAGCATCCTTTGATTTATGTTCAATTCGATATTGTTATATTCGCTATGCCTGTATATTTGGAATAATTGTTAATATTAAGAAAATTATTCTATTTTGTATATATTTTGTTTTGTGATATGTGACTCAGAATGAATGTTTTTAGAATTGATCAGATATATCAGATTTATGTGTAAATCCGCTCACAGGATTGTATGTGAGAATATGTGATGTGTATATGTGACACTGTGCTCTGATCAATTTTATGTATGTGATTTCTAATGATTTTAAGATGTGATTACATATGTATTAAGTGATTCATTATATGTTTTGGAATAATTATTTTTGTTATCATTAAATGAGTTTGTGAAAAATCAAAATACTCGTGCGTTGCTTGACTTTGTTCTGTTGTTTATTCTGTATAATTACTTACTAGATGTGGCTCACCCCATCAATTATTATTTTTCAGATTGAAGTGTAGTTGGGAATATAGGACCTTCTAATCGCTTTGTAAGGTGCAAGGCTGAGCGTGGAAGTTGTAGGCGATTTTCTATATTACTTGAAGAATTATAGAATTTAAGTTATCCTTATTTTGTAATTCATGATTTATATTTTGGAGATTATTTCCAATTTGTGGAGTTTAGATTTTTGTAAGAGGTTATTTATTAAGAGCATTGTTTCTTTGGAGTTTTAAATTATTTTGGATTAATTTTACTTTTAGTTGTGCAAGATTAGCAAGTTAGTCATGCATCTAAATTCATGTTTCTTGGATTTGGGTCGTGACAGGTTAGCCAACATGGTGATGGTCAAGAAGGCAAATGGCCAATGGAGAATGTGTGTAGACTTCACTGATTTAAACAAGTCTTGCCCTAAGGATAGTTATGCTTTGCCACGCATTGATCAGTTGGTAGATTCAACGGCGAGTCATCAGTTGCTAAGCTTCATGGACGCCTTCTTAGGGCATAATCAGATAAAGATGGACGAGGCAAATCAAGTGAAGACATCATTCATTACCAGTTAAGGCCTGTTTTGCTAAAAGGTTATGCCCTTCAGTTTGAAGAACACATGGGCAACCTATTAGAGGCTGGTTAACTATATGTTTCATCCACAGATTGGACAGAATGTAGAAGTATATGTAGATAATAAGTTGGTGAAAAGTTGGGATGAGGAAAAGCATTTGGATGACCTTCAGGAGACCTTTGATACACTGAGACGATATAACATGAAGTTGAATACGAGCAAATGTGCCTTCAAAGTTTCATTAAGAAAATTTCTTGGGTTTATGGTTTCACAGAGAGGAATTGAAGTGAATCTCGACAAAATCCAAGCCATTCTGAACATGGAACCACCAAAGAATGTCAAGGAAGTCCAGTCCCTCACTAGACGAGTTGCAGCTCTAAACAAGTTTGTTTCAAAAGTTACAGATAAGTGTTTGCCTTTTTTTAAAGTTCTCAAGAAGGCATTCGAATTGACAGACAAATGCCAGAAGGCCTTTCGAGATTTTAAAGTCTATCTTACCACGACTCCCCTACTAAGTCCATCCATACTAGGTGAGGAGTTGTATTTATACCTAGTAGTGTCTCCACATGCAGTAAGTTCAACATTAGTTAGAGAAGAAGGAAAGATATAGAAGCCTATTTATTATAAAAGCCAAGCATTAAGAGGAGCTGAAGGACGGTATCCCATGATGGAAAAGCTAGCCTTTGCATTGGTAATAGCTTCCAGGAAATTAAGGCATTACTTCCAAGCTCATGTCATCAATGTTATGACGGATCATCCATTCAAGAAGGCAATGAATAAGTTGGAAGCCGCAAGACGACTAATACAATGGGCCATTGAGCTTAGTGAGTTCGACATCAGGTATCAACCTAGAAATGCAATAAAAGCTCAAGCCCTAGCAGATTTCATTGCAAAGTTCACTCCAAGCCATGCTGATTTGCATGAAGAAAATAAAACTAAGGCATGGATTGTCCAAGTAGATGATTCGTCCACACTATATGCAGGAGGAACAAGAGTTGTATTGAAATCCTTAGAAGGGGACAAGTTCAAGTATACAACTTGTCTGCAGTACCAAACAACCAACAATAAAGTCGAGTATGAAGCCCTTCTTAAAGGGCTGGAATTGGCTAAGTCCTTAGGGGCTGAATCAATAGTCGTCCAAGGAGACTCTTAGTTAATCATAGGCCAAGTAAATAGAACATGTGAAGCAAAGGAAGAACGAATTAAGAAGTACCTTAGTAGGGTGAAACTTCTTATTAAGAAATTTAAAGAAGCCACTTTCATTCAAGTCCCAAGGGAAGAAAACATGAAAGCAGACGCTTTAGCAAAGGTAGCATCCGCAGATGAATCGATGGACGAGCTTGATGAAGTCCAATACATACCTAGCATAGATCTTCCAGAGGTGCAACAGATAGAAGGCCAAGGGAATTGGATGAACCTAATAATAGTTTACCTATGGGATGGAAGGCTTCCGGAAGAAAGAGATGAGGCCAGAAAGCTAAGGATTAGATTAGCTAAATATGTCCTTATAGACGAGGTGTTGTACAAAAGAGGCTTTTCTCAACCTTACCTAAGGTGTCTAGCTCCAGATGAGGCAAACTACATCTTGAGAGAAGTTCACGAAGGAGCATGTGGAAACCATTTAAAAGCGAGAGCCCTCGTCCACAAGGTCGTCCGTGTGGGTTACTACTGGCCAAACATTCAAGCAGATGCTAAGGCTTATGTAAAGGTGTGTGATTAGTGTAAAACGTTTCAGCAACATCCCTAAACAACCGTCAGAGTATCTCACCCCAATGATGGCTCCGTGGCCCTTTGCACAATGGGGATTGGATATTTTGGGTCCCTTTCCAATGGGAACCAAGCAAATGAAGTTTCTGGTAGTGGGGATCGATTACTTCACTAAGTAGGTGGATGCTGAACCCTTAGCCAAAATCACATAGCAGAATGTAAAAAACTTCGTCTAGAAGAGCATTGTGTGCTAATTTGGGGTGCCTAGGGTACTAGTTTCAAATAATGGACGACAATTCGATAACATACCCTTCAGAGATTTTTGTGAACAACTTGGACAAGTGAAAGTATTAAACTGATCCTTGTTGAAGATCATCAAGGCTCGACTTGAGGGGGCAAAAGAAGTATGGCAGGATGATCTACTAGGTGTTCTATGGGCTTATAAAATGACTGTGAGAACTCCTACAGGGGAAACTCCTTGTAAATTAGCCTATGGAAGTGAAGCAGTCATACCTGTAACACGTGACTAATCACAGGGTGATGAAGTATCAGGATAAGGAGAATGAATAACAACTTCATCTTAACCTCGATCTAATAGAGGAGGTAAGGATGGAGGCAGAGCAGAGAACAGCAAGGTATAAAAACCTCATGGCTAGACAATATGTTGCAATGGTGAAATCCAAGCGCTTTAACATTGAGGACCTCGTCCTAAAAAGGGTCTCTTTAGCAACCAAGAACCCAACTCATGGGAAACTGGGGCCTAATTGGGAAGGACCTTGTAGGGTTATTAATTGCAAGAGGCAATGATCATACTACTTGGAAGCCCTAGATGGAAGAAAGCTAGAACACCCTTGGAATGTTGAGAATTTAAGGAAATATTACCAGTGAGGTATCATCCTGGACGAGCATCATCAAAGACAAGATCATCCTGGACGAGCCAAAGTTTGTTGTTTTCCGTTACTTATGTTTACTTGTGTTTGTTATTAGTATTATATGTTGCTTAGTATTTTAATTCCCTAAAAAAATGTTAGTTTCTAACTTATGCACTGTCTAAGGACAAGTTTATGATAGACGAAGTCATGTACTTAAGGCACTAGCTTCTAAGCATGTGTCATGCTTGTGGACGATGTTTATGTTATGTTTGTATTCCTAATATATATATTGTTGTGTGAATTTCTAACTTTCATATTGTTTTCATTTAAACTAATCCACAACAAGGCTAAAGGCCCAAGACAAGTAAAATCTCTTAACGCAGGGATATAACGTCTAAAAGCTTTTCATAAAGATAAAGCAAAAAAAAAATAAACCTTAAGTATACTCGTCTGACTAATGGACTAGGTAAACCTTAAGGTATATTTGCCTATTCAATTGACAAGGTAAAACCTAAGATAGATTCGTCTAATAAATGGACGAGCTAAAGCCTAAGGTATATTCGTCTAACTAATGGACGAAGAAAAAAAACACGTGCACAAAAATATTCAAAATCCATGGTGAACTTGACCAGTTAAATAATCCAATTTCTGGACGAGTAAATGCTGGAAAACGTCTTGCCCAAAGACGAAAATTAATGCGAGCTATAAGGCAAACTTATGGACAAAGAAAGCTGGCAAAAGAAATTCCATTTATAGACAAGTTACACATGCAAAATATAGTGAATGGAATGTTGAGCATAAAAAAAGTTGTCCTAAATATATATATATATATATATATATAAGGGTAGACAACCATCGTCCAAAAACCCTTATAAAGTTAGCCTAAAAGGCAATTGTATCAAAACTTGCTTCAAAAACATGGACTAGTCAAATGTACTTGGACAAATTTAAATGGTCCAAAACAATGGACCTCATATTTAATAAAAAAAAGAAAAAAAAAAAGAAAAAAAGAAGAAGAAGGAAGATGACAAGATAATATTTCAAACATCTTTCATTGAGGGTTATCTCCAAAATTAGGCTCATCTTGAGCAGGCTGGGTAGTGGCGTCGTCCTCGATGTTGACATCTTCAGAGCTTGTCTGAAGGAGAGAGCTTGCAACACCAATATTGAGCTTGATGGAGCTGAAGTCAACTTCAGGGAAGCATTCCTCAGCATCCATACGGAAGTCTTCAAAGCTAGCAGCGTAGTTCCTGTCCAAAAGGACGGTAAACTGGCTGGAAGCTTTGAACTGCTCAACAACGTCTTCTTTGGCCTTTTTGAGAAGGGCGCGCAGCTCGTCATTCCCCTTCTGAAGATGGTCAAGACGAGCATCAACGGCATCAGCCTTAAGCTCTTCAACAAGGTTCTTCAACTCTCTAACCTCGTCCATAACTTTGGCTGCCACCTCAGTCTTACCCCTATAGTCTACCTACACCTCACTAATCTTTGCTTCCAGCCTTATTCTATTTTGGTCCATCTCAGTAGCCTGCCTGGACGCTGTTATGAACTTTGACATAACCTATATATGCAATTGATTAAAGTTGATTAGACAAGACATGTGAAGTGTAACAAGATGAAATGAAAATTGATGAGAATACAAAATGTCATATTTTTTCTCCCTTAATGTTTATTATTTTATACTTATTTGGTGCCTAAATATACTCATTATTCTTATATTTTGATTTAGGATGCAAATGGAGGCATAAAGTGCAAAACATAGCTAATTGGACGATTTTGGACAGCTTTGACATCTTTTCATAATCTGGGCATATCTCTCTCATACGAGCTTCGATTGAGATGATTAAAGATTCTATGGAACGCTAAGACAAAGCTCTACAACTTTAATGTTTTGAGTTTTGAGAGATACGGGCCGCATCAAGGTCGAAATCGGGCTTGAAGTTGCTGCACCTGCACTGTTGACGTTCTGGAATGTTCCTTTGCTTGCAATTCTAATATGCAGATCTGATGCAGTTTAATTTCAGAAGTTTCCAGATCTGATGCACGAAATTTCCAGCTGAAAAACACTACTTTCCTAGTTATATTAGGACTTTGTTTTATTTTTAATATTTTTCCTTAATTAGTCAAATTTGGATATTATTATTGAGAATATTTTTAGGAGAAATCAGATTGGACACACACACACGCCTCGCTCTCCCCTCTTCTCTGATTTTCTCCTTTGAGTTTTCATCATGGCCCTGTGTGGCTAAACTTTTATACTTGGTCGAAGGAAACTGAAGCCTCAGAATCAATAAAACTGTGAGATCTAACTTGTTTTTATTGTTCAATTTATGCTTTGAATATCGGATGTTCTTTAGTGCCTATTTTCATGATTGTCAAGTTTAATTACTAGGAGGCCTGCTAGTTTATTATTCGTTGCAATTTACTGCTAGGTTAGATATCAAATCCGTAATTGTTTGATCTCTCTAATTTGTGAAGCAACCAAGATTTAATGATTTGCTGCGTCAGAAATTATTAGATCTTAGGAAGAACGCTCAACAAATTAAATGCAACCGCTTGTGTTTGTGTTGTTTAGTTTCATCGATCTCTCTAGTTCTTAAGGCTGCTACTAAATTAAACCTTTAGCGCTTGTCTTGGGTTGTTTAGTAGTTAAGGTTAATTACATCGCTTGTTTTCTAATTAACTACGACTAAGGAGAGATAGGAAAATAGTTCCAACGGTGAATATTCAAAGTGTGAATTGATATATACTTACATCGATGATTAGTTATAAAATTCCGATGGTGGATGTTGACTTGGACCAAGGTTTGTTCTCTTGATTGATTTCGATACTTTAATTTGAATTGTTCCTTAGTTGTTTTTCTTAAAATTGTTTTCATTATACTCAAACCTCCCCCCCTCTTCGTTCACGTAGCATAAAACTAGGCTAGTTACTCTTCATGGGAACGATCCTTACTTGCACTACTACATATATTTTTAGAAGTATAGGTTTTATTTTTGGTTGCCTGCGACAGCACACCAAAAACAATAATGAAAACATGCCTTGAAGAGATCATGAACAACAGAATCTTCAAATTCTTTCAAGGACATGTCATAACACACAGCCACATCCTCGTCAGTCACGACCTTTTGAAACCTTTCCCAAACAAGATCTTTGTTCTTAAGAAGATTCATGAGAAGTCTTCCAGAAGGCTAGGACGAGATGGTTACCATAGGCTTGGACGGAGTGACTCCAGCAAGTACAGATGAGTCTAGATCATGAATTTGGATGGACGGTTGTTGAGAGGTAAGGGGGATAACTGAGCCAAACTTGGCTCATGCTTCGCCTTCTTATTTGGAGCTAGGTTTGGACGACCCATGCTTCACCTTCTTATTTAAATGCTCAAAATACCCTCAAATTCACCTATTTAAAAAGCTTAAATAATAATATACTAACATACTCTTCTTTTTTTCTTTTTTCTAATTTCCAAAAATGAAATTGTAGCAAGTTTTTATCACTAAAAGTTTTGGTTAACTACTTTAAAAATATTTTTTCAAAATTTTTTTAAACAATTGTAATCTATATCTATACTACTATTTAAGGGGCTTCTCCTGTTTAGGATCCTCATTTTGGATGCCTAAAATACCCTCAAATTCACAATTTTAAAAAGTTTAAATAATAGAGTTAAATACGTAAAATTACTAGTTTAAAAATTCTTTTATTTTAGATAAATAAAAAATAAAAAATAAAAAACATATTTTTCCAACCACTTTTCTCCCTCCTCCTCCACCTTTCTTTGTCAAATTCAAATTTAAAAATAAAATAACTTTTTTAAAAGAAAATAAAACATCTTATTTTGATAGTTTCAAACAATTTTTTTTTTTCTCACGTTGTTTTTGAGAGGATCTCTCTCTCTCTGTCTCACACATTAGTCTTTTTTTTTTTTCCTTTTTTTTTTTAGAAACGTCTCACACATTAGTCAAGTAATCAAATATAATACAACTTCTTCTTTAAATAAATAAATTAAACAATTTTTTTTTGCCCTCACTCTTTCTTTCTCTCACATTATCCATATCCCTCAAAATTAGACACTTTCACCTCTCCTTATTCCTTCTGAAAGGCATGTCAATTGCCAAAATCAAATATAAATAAATGCCCATTAGTGACTAAATTTTAGGATTTAAAAATAACTTGAGTGCGTGCTCTGCTTTATCTTTTTTCTAAAGGTTAATAATTTATATTCATCATAATTCGGGTTTTTTGAATTCCTCTATCACAAAAATACCTAGAGGTGTGATGAGATTTATGTGTTTGTAGGCTAGTTATATTTTATGTTTTACTTCATTAAAATATTATTATTTCTCCCAAATCATCCCTTCTCTCTCAGCCTCTACATCAATTGGTATCTGACCAAAAATTTGATTCATTCTCTTCGATGGCAACGATCGAAACACCAAGCCACCCCTTGACTAAAAACGCCACTAGAAATTCCACACCCAGAATCTATTAACACCCGTACCTAACCTAAACCCTCCAAATCACATGCCAACTATCCAATTGATCCTCAAATCGAAGCTTCAAATTAGTCCCGATAGGCAAGCTCAAACCCAAGTTCATGGCAATAATCCAAGCCACCATTTTATAAGAACACACCCCGAACACCATTGAAATTGATTATTGTTTCTAACATCCAATCCATAGTAAGATCTATAACATGATTTGAAGTTGAAGGGCTTCATTAAAGAAAAGAGATTTTTTTAAAAAAAATGTTAATTATAGTAAACCCACTTGTGGTTTGGCCTAAATTCATATTGCTTATCCGTGGTTTGAAAAATGTCACTTCACCCACTTGAGATTCGCATCGTTAGCCTTTCATAACCCACCTCTTAATTTGCCATTAGAAAACACATTTTTAGACAAAAATAAACATAACATGAATCAAAAAGATAGGGTTTGAAGATGAACATTGAAAATGGAATTTCAAACAATTACAAATAAGCACTTTGCCTTCTTCTTGTAAAACAAAATTATACATAAGCAGAAAAGTTTCAACTTTCAATCATCAATCATCAATCGCTTGCATCGAAGCATTCGAAAATTTATTTTCGAGGGAGATGCTTTAGTCATCATCAATCAGGTGCAGGGGGAGGATTTTTGCTCTTCTCATTTCGGTAATATCAAGTAATTTAGATTGCAAAGCTCTTTAGCAATTTAATTTCAACCATACCGAAAGGAATTGAAACTATGTTGCTCATGACTAAGAAAGCCAAGAATGTTGACATCTAGTTTGGCTGGATGATGTCCCAGCCAAAATGGAATTTGATATAACTTGTGGTATTTCATTGTAGTTCTAATAAAACACAATACCCAACAATAAAAAGAAAAAGCCTCACCTAATGGTTAGATCTACCAATTTGAGCTAAAAATTTCCAATGGAGGTTACCAATTTCATCAGAATACAAACTAATCTCAACCATAGCCATAACTCCACTGGATTGTGCAAAGCGGCAACATGGTTGTGTCTTTTTCCCAGACCTGACAGCACCAAATCCGACACCACCACTCCCGTAGCACCCTCAAGCCAACAAACCAAACTCCCACGCATACATTCAACTAGACACAAACAAACATTCTTCTCCACACACACACACACACACACACACAAAGAAAAAGAAAAAAAACCAAACAAACAAACAAACACCACCACGCCATTGCTGTTAGCTTGTCACCATTCACTCCAAATGAACAAAAACCCAATAAAAGTGCTATGATCCTAGTGTCCCACATGGATTAAGAATAAGCTTAACCATGTGTTTATAAGCTCTTGGACACTCCCCCTTTGCAAGCCAGTTTTCAAGGGTGAGTTCTACCCATGGGTTGTAACATTTGGTATCAGAGCCAATCACCACCCCGATTAATCGAGCGTAGCTCATTGAGTATGAGATCAAATGAGTTGTGGCTTTGTGGTCGGATCTTGGAAGGGGCAACCTAGGCTAGATTAAAATTACTGATAGTTGAGTGGAGCCACCAAAAAGAGAAAGGGCTACCAACGGGTCAATGTCGATAGAATGAGCCGGTGGACAACGAATGCAGAGCGTGTGGTATGTTATGATCCTAGTGTCCCACATGGATTAAGAATAAGCTTAACCATGTGTTTATAAACTCTTGGGCACCCTCCCCTTACAAGTCGGTTTTGAAAGGTGAGTTCTACCCATGAGTTGTAACAAAAAGAATTGCCTCAAAATCCTCATAGGATGTTTCAAAGGGGTCCTAGATCACGAGCGGATGGTCAAGTACAAGCTCCAATAATAACCAGTAGCATAACCCAAAGTATAAAAGTTTTTATTTATAAAAATTATTTGATTTTTTTTTTTTTTTTTTTTGAGAAACAAACACACAAACAATGGAGAAGGAAATTGATTTTAACACAAAAGCACACCATAACTCCACTCAAAAGCCATGGTAACTTTTAAGGGAGGATGAGTCAAGTTATACTACACACAACACACTCTCTTAAGCAATGTGGAACAATTACCCATTCTTTTTTTTGAAAAACAAACACACAAACATGGTAGAGGGAAAGGGGTTCTATTTGGTTATTATGTTTTTGCTTTGGTTCTTCTTTTAATTACATTACATTTAATTTGTTTTCCTCTTTTAAAATGGAGTTATGGTGGTGGATGAGTAGTGTTACATTTAAATTTTACAAAACCCTCACTTTTGATCTTATATTCTCTTGCTTTTTAGGTTTTTTTTTTTTTTTTTTTTGGAAAGGAGAGAGATAAAAATAGAACAAAAATACATTTTTACCCTCATTTTTAACAAAGATGGGTTACAAAAGGCTAATGATGCAAACCTCAGGTGAGCAAAATGACACTTTTCAAAGAACGAGTAGGCAACGTATATTTGGGCCAAACCGCATGTGGGTTTATTGTAATTACCCAAAATATATATTTATTTGCATAGGCGTTATCCAAATTGGGATATACATTGTAGTAAAATTTTATTTTGACTAATGGGTTGTTAATCTAATGTGATTTCTTTTTTGAGTTTATAGGCAAATTTGGTCGGCTAATTTGCATAAACCAATGTGAATGCTCACTCATATTTTATCAAAACAAAATAATTGATAAAAGGGGTTTTTTCTTCCTTGTCAAACTATACCCATCTGTCATGATCTTAGTTCTCTTTCTCACGGATTTTTTTTTCCCTGTAAGGGTTTAACAATATTTTGATTCCGCATTATTGTAGTACTTGGGGTTATTGTATTGTGTCGTCAAACCTTTTGCCAGTAATTAATCGAGAATTTTTGTTCAAGAATGTTGAAAAGAATCCCAAGCCAAATATGTGTTTTCTGCAGCAACTAACTTCCAAGCAGGAAACTAGCACCCAATTATCAGGGCAAGCTGCAGGTCTGTGCAGCTGAGCGTGCATCACAGGAGCAGGGAAGGTTGCAACTAAGGCAGGACACAATGCATTAAAGTATCAGAGGAAAAACAGAGACTTAATCCTAAGCAATGAAGACTTAGAAGACTTGATGGAGTCAATCCCTTATCATGATCAGATTATACAGTCTATACAAGGAATGATGCCAAGTGGGATGGTAGTTACAGGTTGATGTACACGTGTCATAGCTAGGTAGTTTTAGTTGTAACCGTTTCTCCTGAAATTCAGGGGGTTAGTTATTTGCTTTTCTTTGTACATGATTGTATATACGCATAGTTAATTGTTCAATTTGGATAGTAATCTTTTCAATCAATGAAAATAATTTTCTATTTAGAGAGAGAGTCTTGAATTTTACAAAGAAACTTTAAAAATGTTTTGCTCCAAAATGATTTTGTGATAAGTTACACCTTGTAGTAAAATATCAATTTGTAATTTAGTATCCAAAGAAAAATGCTATTAACCTAATCTGTTTCTTAATTTACTCCACCCATATTCCACTTCTTTTATTATCAACTCCACATGTGAAGAGGTCATCGATTTTCAGCACAATTGTCAATTCCTGTTCTTTAATAATTACTTTGCCATGTGAGATTAACATCTGGAATAAAATTAGAATTCTGACCATCAATAGGGTCTCATCTAAACCCTAAACATCATTATAAAGAGTAAAGATCTGACACTTTGTGCTAATTAATCAAATTCCAGCACAAAAGAAGAAACAAGCTGTCCTTAAAAAAAATGGAAAAAGCTCCAAACCCATCTTATTTTTACAGAAGAGGGCAAAAGAATCTGAGCACACATCATTACAATCGCAAGCAAACTATCAATACAACCTTGTCACCATGACATTCCCCACCCCCCCCGGCGCAACTCTTTTTAAAGGCAACCACTCAACCAGCTTTTTTCTTAAACGTACGTAGCACACAAAATTATGGAAATTGCTTTTGGTGTCCTAGTGAGAAAGAGCTTATGGAAACTCACTCCTAGACATCTCAATTCTCAATCCCATAAAATAAAAAATAAAAAAATGGCCACCCTGATTCTTATCTCAATATCTCTAGAGGAACCATAATTTTCACAAAATAGTTCACAACAATCGAGATAAAAAGTTAATAATCAATAATAAAGAGATATTAATGATAGATCTAAATGAGAATCAAAGCAAAAACTTACGGACTCTACTATTGTTAAAATAGTTGCCTATAGCATTACTCTTGTTAGCATAGAGAAGCATCGCGATAAATCACTGTGTGGTGTTGATTCGAAGTATGCGAGCACAGCTATAAACAGAGCAAACTGCTTGCATTGCCATCATGACCAAAAGCATAACCGCAGCCAGCAATGTGAGAAACTGCCAAGACCCTAAAACATAAATCTTAAAGAACTTTGCACTTTTGACACTCCATTTGCCATTGTAATGCTTGTTCACATCTTCAATCACTTTGTCCAAAAATGGTACTTTTGTCAATCTGATTGACTTGCTCATTCCATTCCAAAGGTTTGCCACCTCTCCATCGCTTTTCAATCGGTTCAAAATGATCCCTCTTTCTCTAAGTACTTTCACATCCTCCTCAGTATCAATAATACCATTCATTAACTCAGTGTAACGTGTAAAAACCAATGGCCCTGATGCATTTGAAGTTTCATATGCCACTAAGTTTCTCAATATCACCTCAGTGTTAACATCTAAACTAACGGTGGGGAGGTAAAAAGTGACTGTCTTTACGTCAAAAGTAATGGTTAAAATGCTACCATTTGTGGGTAAGAATTTGACTCCAGCTTTTGAGAGATCACTCACAGAAGGGATTGTGATTTCCTCTACCAATGGTGGTTTATTGATGTTACTGTTTAAGCCTGAAGTTTCATCTTCTGGCTTGACCTCTGCTTTGTCTTGAGAGAAAAAGAAATACTCAACGGGTTGTTTTAAGATTGCAAATCCGGGAAGGTTAGAGAGGATTGTCCAAGGCAATTTTAGAACGACTTTTACAGGTCTAGAGACTAGTACCTTCTTGATGAGGCTTATTGGACCACGGTTTAGTTTGGAAAGCATGTTCCAAATCACATCGAGAAGTTGTTTCACATAACTTGAATCTGAAGAAGATTTTTCCTTGCCTTGCATGTCTTCATTATGATCCTCAACTTCAATTATTTCTGATGGTTCTTCCACTTTCGGCACGATCATGTGGTACAAAAAGTCTAGCAAGTGTGCACAATCTGGAACTGGAATCTTTGGCAATTCTTCCACAAACTTGAATGGTGAAAGCTCTTTGCATAACCCCACTAACATTGAAAGCAACATATCATCGGCAGCTTCTAAAGATGAGAATTGGAATTCCAACATCTTCCTTAATACAAATAAAGGAATTTGATTCTCTAGCATTACCATATCTCTAAGAATTGTATTATGTGCCGACTTCCTTCCTGCATAGTCCACCAAGTGTGACATCCTAGAGGAAACTCTCGTTATCACCTTTCCTTCTTGAATGGCGTAAATTTGAAGGAACTCAAGCATGAATGATGCATCAATGCCCATCATCCATGCTAAAGTTTCTCCATTGAAGTCCAAGTACTTATGATAGCACGCTCGGATCCTAGGCTCAAACTTTATCAATTGGTCAACAAGATTTTGGAAGTGAAGACATTGGAGTTGCTTTTGAGATCTTTTTGCTGCAGCTAGCTTATACCTTTGCATCTCATAGAGCTCTGGACGCCAATAGTGGTAAGGACCAAGAGCAACTTGTTGTGGAGTATAAGACTCTGGATCACTAACCATAAGGGCTTTAGGGACATTGAATATGCACACGGGGACTTCGATAGTCTCCTCAATCTCTTCTTCAAGGGTTCGACGGATCTGAATGACCCATCGGATCTCATCAAATTTGGAATCAGATTGTGATGACATTGTAGGTTGTGAAGAAGACATGCTTGTGATTCTAGGAGAGAGCTTTTGTTGGGAAGGCAGTTTTGGTGCATTGAATATTGGTAAAGGAGTTAGAAATGAGGCTTATATTAATAGCATATTAATTAAATACATTACCATCATTAATGCAAAGTTAATGGGTAGGGTTTTCAATAAACAATAAGAGATACGTTTCTCACGCTTATATTATTTTACATCTGTGAATTAGAATCTTTCAACTGGCACGGGTCACCTTCTTTTCTTTTCTTTTTCTTCTTCTTACAGTGTCAAAATGTGACTAGGTTTATATTGTACTTATTATGGTGTTACGTATTTAGTCAAAATACTTATTATGGGTTCGTTTGGATACAACTTATTTTGCTGAAAACTGAAAACTGAAAACACTGTAGTAAAATAATTTTTAAATGTGTGAATAGTACCGTATGACTCATTTTTAATAAAAAAGTTACTAAAAAGTGGGGTTTGTGGGTCCCGTGAATAGTGCATGGGACCCACTGATGTGGCTGAAAATGGATTGAAAAGTCAAATAGTGCGGCTACTGTTCATGAACAGTAGCCGCATAGGGTTATTTGCTCTTTAACGCGTGAAAAAAAAAAAAGGGTGTAAAACGCGCAAACGTGGATGCAGTTTCAGTAGATCCAAACACATACTATATGTGCTATGCATGTGATTAATGAGGGTCAATATAAAAATCCTACTTATTTGTCATTTGCCTAACATAATGAAGTATTTTTATTTTCACGCGTAACATGAAATTTTTCTACAATTATATATAAATCAAGTTGTTGCCAAAAACAACCCCACCGATCACTTTCAAGTGTTTCATGTATGTAACTAGCTAGAACAACGTTAGAGAAGAAACAAAAAAAAGTTCGATGCACCTTTAAGACAATTAAACCTCGTTTTCCTTGACTTTAACACAAAGGAAAAATGACCTTGTAACTTGTCAAAACTTGTCTTGCAAAAACGGAAGTCAAAAGATGATTAAAATGATTATAATATGCTACTTCTGAAAGTCATGTTTTTCTTTTTGATAGAGATTGAAGGGCTGCTTTATTTTATTTGTGTGTGTTCATTTTGGGAGTGCATAAGATCAATGAAATGGGAATTTTATATAGGCAAGGAGAGAGCCGGCGCCACTCGTTATTAGTATATATTTAGGCCAACCATTGGACCAAAAGAAAACAAAAACCCACCATACCAAATATTATTTTTACTCATACTTGAACCCATTGACGGAGCTGATACATTGTCCCCCCTAATTTTTTTTCTTTTTTAAAAAAATTACTATATTAATAGGTACTAATTTTAGCAATTTTGTTCAATAAAATTGATAAGGATAAGGTTGGTTTGATAGCAACTGCATGTTGGTCTGAGAAGTAAAACTGTAGAAGGCAAGGATTCAAGTATGAGTAAAAATAATATTTGAAGCACAAGACAATCTCAGCTAGATAACCTTATCCTTATCTGTGATCTTGACGCTAGAACTTTCCTTTTAGTAATTATAATTGAACTATTTTATTATGATTCATAATATTGTTATCACCTCCTTGATATTTTCCCCCTTCAATTCTGATTTGATAATACCATTCTATGAAATAGAGCAAGGACAATCCATAGGGAGTTAATGCATTGAAGTGGTGCTAAAGGACTCGGCTTTGTCCTATTGCTGAAAAGAAGATAAGCAGTGCTTATGGTCATATTGGGTCTGGAGAGAGGAGTTGCAAATAATGAAAGACCTGTAATTGATAAAGTTGCAAGAAAGGAATGCTCCCCCGCCCCCCCCCCCCCCCCCCCCCCCCCCCCTTCTTTGAACTAACAGCTTGTGCAAACCTTGAATAAAGCTGGGATGGAAACTTTCTTTTATATGATGAATATTGTAAATACTATTGCAGTTTAGCATCCATCAGGCTAATAGATTTTTTAATCTATTTGTTTAATTATTATAAACAAGTTCATAGCATCATTTTTTAGTAAGTAGAGATACTTTAAATCAATGCTTTAAAAAGCTGTTATTTTTTCTTCTCCCAAGTTGATATCTTCTTTGTCTGATTCTTTGTCTATCTTTCTCTCACTTCGGTCTGTGGGTGGGGGTAGTAGCTTCCAACTGATTCGCATATTTAATATAAGCTATTAGAACTATGTCTTTTGATAAATAAAAAAAAAAAAATATATATATATATATATATATACACACAATAAGCTACCAGAAACTATGGAAAATCAAACAGACATATGATGTATGCAATCTTAGCTATATGATGTATCTAAATTATGTAATTGACCTAAATATATTAGTTTACACATCTAAATGATGCATGCATAAATGACATTTAAATCATGGGATTTACTATCCTTAGGAAGTTAAGATGATAAATTCTATAGCATGGGAATACTAGGGGATGTTAAGATAATAAATTCCTTAGTAAGCATTAATTAAAAAAAGGTAAGACTAGGGGAAATTTTGTCTAAGACTATCAAATTATAGACACACTTGCTTACTGGACATTGGCATTTTTATTTGGAGCGTTGCTATCATCCAATATGACGTCTTGATGATACCAATGTGACTAAGGAACAATTTGTTTGATTGAAAAATATGATGCTATCCTTGCAATCATTTATAAACAAACAAAATATGATAACATAACCAAATTTATTGATTTTGATGCATTATGGTAATTTTCAAAGTTTGTAAGTGTTTTAATCATTTTGAAAGTGTCAAGGATATATAAGTCATTTGTGGTGTTTTAAAGCTATTTTGTTCATTTTAAAGTGCTTTTTTATATTAATTTTGGAAGTGTAAAAATCTATTTTAGTCATTTTCAAATTTTAATGTTTTATAGATATTTCAGTTATTTTGAGGTTTCCTGGATATTTAGGTACTTTTCAAATTTTTTGTGGGGAATTTTAGTCATTTCTACATGTTAATGAGGCTATTTTAGTCATTCTTGATATTTTGAAATTCATAGGAGATCACTATCATGAGTTTTACTAAAATTGAAGAACAACAACAATTTGAACCACCTATTCCAAAGAGTTACTTGGAGAGGTCACGTAGCATCTTAAGCTACTCATTAATAATTCTTTTTACCATATTGTTAGTCATGTTAGTCCCCAGTTTTTTTTAGATAATTTATCATCTTTTAAATTTCAATAAGTATACAGCAAAATACAACAACGTAATGACAAAAGAAAATTTTATAAGTTCCACTGAGACTTTTAGGGGGGGGGGGGGGGGGGGAAGCAAGTAGAGTGGTTATATAAAATTTTTGTTGTCTATTTGGTCTTACAAATAAAGGTTTTAGGGGGTATTTTGGTCATTATCAAATTTCAAGAGTCTTTTAGTCATTTTTAGGTTCTAAGAGTATTTCGGTCATTTTTTTAGGCTTTAAGACCATTTCGGACATTTTTTAGGTTTTAAGACCATTTCAGTCATTTTTAAGGTTCTAAGGGTATTTTGATAATTTTTTTAGGTTCTAAAGGCATTCCAGTAAAATTAAAGGGTTTCGGGGGTTTTTTGGTCATTTTTTGGTTTCAAGGGTATTTTGGTAAATTTTTAGGTTTCTAGTGTATTAAAGTCATTTTTTAGGTCCTAAGGATATTTCTATCACTTTTTAGGTTACGAGGTCATTTTAGTCATTTTTTAGGTTTCAAGGTCATTTCGGCCAATTTCAAAGTTTCAAGGTCATGTGGTCATTTTTTTTTGTCCAAGGGGTATCTTGGTCATTTGCTAGGCTTCATTGTTATTTTGGTCATTTTTTATGTTTTATGGTAATTTTGGTCTCTTTTTTTTTTTTTAAGTTTTAGAGTTGTTTGGTCAATTTTTATTTTTTTTGTTCGAAGGGTATTTGGTCATTTTTAAGTTTCATGGTTATTTCAGTCATTTTTTGGGTTTTATAGTAATTTTGGTAAATATTTTTTTAAAATTTTTAGGGTGATTCTATCATTTTTTTTAAGGTTCTAAGGGTATTTCAGTCATTTTTTAGGTTTCAGAGGTATGGTAATTTGTGAGAAAAAAAGAAAAAAAAGAACCATCGAATGTGACAAAAGTATCGCCAAATGTGAGAAATATATAGTCTAATGTGATGTTGGTATTGCCTAATGTGACAATGGAACCATCGTGAGAAAAAGAGAAGGGGACCACCAAATGTGACAAAAGTACAGTCTAATGTGATATTGGTACTACTTAATGTGACAATAGAACCATCAAATTTGAGAAAAAATAAAGGAATCACTATATGTGACAAAAGAACTGTCAAATTTGATATTGGAACTGCACAATGTGATAATGAAACCATCAAATTTGATAAACAAATGAAGGAACCACTAAATGTAACAAAATAACTGTCAAATATGATGTTAGAACTGCACAATGTGAGGATGAAACCGTTAAATGTGAGAAAAAAGTAAGGAAACCACCAAATGTGAGAAAAGAACTGTCACATGTGATGTTAGAACTGCTTAATGTGACAATGGAACCATCAAATTTGGGAAAAAAAATAAAAGAACCACTATATGTGACAAAAGAACTGTCAAATTTGATATTAGAACTACACAACGTGATAATGGAACCGTGAAATTTGATAAACAAATAAAGGAACCACTAAATGTAACAAAATAACTGTCAAATGTGATGTTGAAACTACACAATGTGAGGATGGAATCGTCAAATGTGCAAAAAAAAATAAAGGAACCACCAAATGTGAGAAAAGAACTATCACATGTGATGTTGGAACTACACAATGTGAGAATGGAACCATTAAATGTGAGAAAAAAGTAAGGAAACCACTAAATGTGAGAAAATAATTATCACATGTGATGTTGGAACTGCACAATGTGAGGATGAAATCGTCAAATGTGAGAAAAGATTAAGGGAACCACCCGTTGTGACAAAAGAATTGTCATATGTGACAAAAATATAGCAAATGCGATATTGGTACTGCTTAATATGATAATGGAACCATCAAATTTGAGAAAAAAAATAAAGGAACCACTATATGTGATAAAAGAACTGTCAAATATGATATTAGAACTGCACAATGTGATAATGGATCCGTCAAATGTGAGAAAAAAAAATAAGGGAACCACCAAATATGAGAAAAGAACTGTCAAATATGATATTGGAACTGCACAATGTGAGGATAGAATCGTCAAATGTGAGAAAAAAAAAATAAGGAAATCACCAAATATGAGTGTTGAGGGTCATTTCTTCGAAGTAGACAAGGGTAGCCC
Source organism: Quercus aquifolioides (assembly GCA_019022515.1). Lineage (NCBI taxonomy): Eukaryota > Viridiplantae > Streptophyta > Magnoliopsida > Fagales > Fagaceae > Quercus > Quercus aquifolioides. The sequence goes on from CM032328.1 coordinate 36,354,716, forward strand.
AACCCAGCAACGCGGGCAGCAGACCAAGTAAAAATAAAAACCATTGGGCCCAAGCGGCAGGAACAATGGATCACAGGCCCATCAATACAAATGAATGGGTCTTGAGGAAGTAAGTGGACCTAAAAAGGCCCGGAAAGAGAGAAAATGGCACCCATGGGCAAGTATGTGTTGTAAAAATGAGAGAATGGGCTGCGGCAGGCCCAAAGTAAAGTAAGCAAAGTAAGTAGGGGATAATGGCAAACCCATGTACCCCAAAGATGAGAATGAGGAAATTGGGCCGGGGAAGCCCAATTGAGTTAGTAAAAGCCCATGGGATGCGAAGTAATGAATGGACCAAGGATGTCCAAAGAAACGAGCCGGAGAGGCCCAAGGAAAAAAAAAGGGCATGAAAGCCCATATGCAAGGACACCAGTGGCCACCATTGATTGGGCCAACTGGGGGAAAGAATTGGAATGGCAGGCCTAAGAAAAGGCCCAGTAGGAAGAAATCACCGCGGCAGGAAAAGCCACGCGGAAAGAAAGCAAAGGCATTTAAACGGATTGGGCTGAAAAGAAAACAAAGCCCAAACACTGGGTAAAAGCCCAGATCCTGAGGGAGCGGGAAATCAGAATAGCAACCTGTGAAAAGCCAGAAACGGGCGGCAGGCAAGAAAAGTCTTCACTCCACGGCAAAAGCATGAACAGCAGGCAGGATTCAGACGCAAACACGCGCAAGGCCCAGGCACCACCAGCCTGTACCCAGCCAATACAGGACATGGTGAGGTCATGGGTCAGAGGTAAGAGGGCACGGTTTGGAGGTGGGGAGAGGGGAAGGCTTATTTTAAGGTTCCTGCCCAGACTCTTTCGGGGATACGTCCTGCTGGGATGACATACCACCCGAAAGAGGCAATGCTGAGTTGGAACCAATAGGTGCATGCCACGAGGGATAGAGAGAGAGGAAGCGTCACCGCGGCAGGAATGCCGCGGCAGACTAACGGACAAAAAATGTCTGTACCCGTAGGCAGGGGAACCACAGACGGAACAGTAATGTTGGCAAGTACTCTCAGACCAGACAAAAACGGTTGGAGGGCAGAATAGTAAAATCCGTCCACGGCAGGCACTATAAAATGGGAGCCTCTGCCGTGAACAAAAGGGGGGACACAGGAGGTAAAGGGCAACACAGAAAAACAAAAAAGATACTCTGTAATACACTTAGCAAAACAGGGGAGGCATAAACCAAAAACACTAAGGGGGGAAATCACTAAGAAAAAGGAAAAAGAAAAAAACCAAGGAAGGAAAGATAGAAACAAAAAGGAGTGAGAGCTAGCGGCATGCACCGATAGGTTTCTTCCCTTCTCTCCCTCTTGGATCCTTGTCCTCTTCCATATTCATTTCGGGTATTGATCATTTGGGTCCACTTCCCTCAAACCCATTAACTTCACGGCAGGATTTCTTTTTTCCTCGGAAGTTAGTTGCGTTGAGAAGAGGTGTTCTTCCCATTCGGTTTTTGCCCCGCGGACGAAACCAAATTATTTCCATGTCCTCTGATTAATTTTAATAGCCATTCTCATCACTATTTTTGTTAAGTGTCATTATGGTTGTGAATTATTTTATCATTTTCCATTAAGAAAGTTATCTGGTCATTCCAGAGTGTATGTTTATGTTCATCAATAATATCTGCCTGCCGTAAGCACTTTTCTGAAACAGCTATGCCTGCCGTAAGCACTTTTTTTCTCTAAAGGGCTCTGCTTGCCGTGAGCTCATCTCCGAGTCAACTCAGCCCGCGGTAAAAGCGCCCCTTGGCAGACGAGGCACAGTTCGTGCACAAGCCCGGCCAAGTTGAATTCCATTTGGCCCGGCCTCGACTCCCGCAACCCAGAACATTTGGGCCTACGATCACAAGAGGGCAGCCCAGCCCAACATAGCAGAAAAGGCCCCCACATTAAATTGGCGACTTCACTGGGGAGTTGAGAAACAGACGGGGACGAAAACCCACGCGAACGAATGCCTCCGAAATCCAGGACTACACGCAACATGAGTGCTGTACCCTCACAAGCAGAGTCCAGGCCTACAACACCCCACCAACCACAGCCTAATCAGGCAGAGGGTGGTAACGAGATGGGGGCTGTACCCCAGCCTCCGCCGAGGATCCCCACGGACAATGCCAACACCTTCATTGAAGTATTGCAGGCTTTACAGCACTCACAACAGCAAATGATGGAAGAAATTCGTCAGCTAAAGACGGATAAGACAAAGGAAAAAGGAAGCCAACATGATCCGGAGCATGGGGCGGAGGAGACACTGGTGGGTGGTGTCCCACAGAATACGGATCAACGTTTTATTACCATGGCAGAAGTGGCAGCTCTCTTGGAGCAGGAGAGAGCCAGAGGACCAAAGGAGAGGTTCTACGCCCGTAGACCCCCATACCCGCTAAGGGTGCTCGGTAAACCATACCCCGAGAGGTATGAACCGCGAGTATTCGCACAATACGACGGCAGGAAGGGAAGTGCTGTTGAGCACGTAAGCAAGTTCATTGATACACTTGGCCCTTACGCAGCAGACGAGGACTTGTGTCTTCGAGAATTTTCCAAATCATTGTGTGACCGGGCTTATACCTGGTACATTGGCTTGAAGCCAGGGTCGATCCCAACATGGGATGATATGGTAGATGTATTCTGCACCAAGTACTTTCACGGAGAGGAAACGGTGACACTTGCAACATTGCAAGCAACTAAACAAAGGAATGGTGAGGACTTGATGGAATACATCAAGAGATTTAGGGACATAGCACTCGACTGCTATGACCATTGCGAGGAAAGGACGCTGGTGGAGATGTGCATGACGAATATGATCAGGGAATACAGGGCAGTCCTAGAAAACCTTGAAATTTCCCAGTTCGCGCAGCTGCTACAAAAGGCAAGAAAAACTGCCCAGTCCGTAAAGCCAAGCACGGACAAAAGAAGTGCCCCGCAAGCCATGACCGTATCCACCGGTGAGCGGAGGAGGAAGACGGACGGGAAAGAATACGATACTCCTCCGCCAATACCATGTACCGCGAGGGAGCTGGACGTGCTGCTAGACAAATGGATAGCAGATGGCATATTCAAACCTAACCAAGTTGCTAGGGAGCCCACCGAGGAAGAGAGGAGGGACCCGCGTTTTTGTCGCTTACACAACTATGTCCAACATGCCACCGCAGAATGCTGGGCGCTCCGCAGACTAGTGCACCGCAGGATAAAAGAAGGAACTCTAGAGCTGACCCAGCAGGAGGTCCAGAGAAACCCACTCCCGAATCACAAAGGGAAGGGTGTAGCGGCAGTAGTGATCTGTGCGGATCCAGGGGATGACGAAGGAGAAAATCCGGCCTTGCCTGCCGCAGCAATTACCACTTTACAACAGAGTTCAAAATTCAAAAACTTATTTGATCAACTAGGCCTCACAACAAAAGAAAGAAAGGTAGCTACCGAGGCTCTAGTAAGCATTGCCTCCGGGGCGGGGGTGGAATGTTTATCAGCAGAGGTCCAAGATGACAGGGCTCTTTTTCAGGAGTCAACCGAGATCACCTTCAGCGACGAAGATATGGAAGTGGGGTATCCAGACCACCGGAGACCTCTCTATCTTGCGGCATCCATAAATCAAATCCCCATAAAGAGAGCCTTAATAGACACAGGCGCTTCCGTAAACCTCATCCCCTTGAGCACTCTGCAAGCAGCGGGGATTTCAGAAAGAAAGATCCAAGGGTGTCCAATGGAAGTGACAGGATTCGGTGGAAGGGGAGAGTACACTGCAGGCCATATCCAGTTGTGGTTAAAAGTGGGACCCATAGCTTCCCTAGCTCGGTTCCACGTGGTGAAAACAGAAGTCTCATACCACGTCCTTTTGGGACGACCATGGTTGCATAAGCACAGATTAATTCCATCCACCTACCACCAATGCGTGAAAGGGCGGATGAACGGCAGGATGATACGCATAGCAGCGAATCACTCACCATTTGAGCAGGCGGAAGCTCATTTGGTGGAAACCATGTTCTACGATCAATGGGCTCCATCCGGGGAGAACTCAGTGTCAAGGCCGCAAGGTACCTTCGTGCCTAAATGGAAAGACATCCAGGATGATCCCGAGCCTGACCTAAGGGAATTACTAGCCAGAAAAAAGAAGAGGAAGCACGCGCCAGCCGAAGACCCAGAGGATACACCCCACTGTGTCAGGATCCGAGGTCCTGACGGCAGGATCGTGTATAAGTTATGAAGGGGCGCGGGGCCCACTGGTGAAATGCAAGAGGGCCCCACCCGGAAGTGGCAACACAGGAACTTGACGTGTTGCGTGGTTCAAAAAAAGTCGGAAGAAGAAAGTAGCGAAGAAGAAAACGAGAAAGTTGTGACGGAAAAAGAAGTACAGGTTACGGCAGAAGAAGAAATGGAAGAAGTTGACTTGGGGTCTGTTTCCCAAGGACCAAGACCTATCCTGATCAGTGCAAGTTTGGCCGGGACAGAAAAGACAGAACTGATGTTGCTCTTGAAAGAATTTAAAGATGTCTTCGCATGGGAATACAATGAAATGCCGGGGCTAGACCCTGGGCTAGTCGCGCACACGTTGAATGTAGACCCAGAGGCCAGGCCAATAGCTCAGCCTGCCAGGACGTTCCACACGGAAATAGAAGGGCAAATAATCAAAGAGGTGCAGAAACTGCTTGCCGCAGGATTCATCAAACCTATCCAACACCCGCGGTGGCTGTCCAACATCGTACCCGTAAAGAAGAAGAATGGCCAGATAAGATGTTGTGTGGACTTCAGAAACCTCAACAAGGCCTGTCCGAAGGATGAGTTCCCTTTACCAAACATGGACTTGCTGATAGATTCTGCGGCAGGCAACGCCATGTTCTCATTTATGGATGGGTTCAGCGGGTACAACCAAATTAGGATGGCACCAAGGGATGCAGAAAAAACCGCTTTCAGAACACCCATGGGCAACTTTTATTACACTGTAATGCCTTTTGGGTTGAAAAATGCGGGTGCCACTTATCAGAGAGCAATGACGGCCATATTTCACGACATGATGCATCGTGAACTGGAGGATTACGTAGACGACATAGTAGTAAAGTCAAGAAAGAGAGAAGAACACTTTCAAGTGTTAAGGAGGGTATTCGAAAGGTGCAGAACCTTCAAACTAAGAATGAACCCTCTCAAATGCGCATTCGGAGTATCCTCGGGGAAGTTCCTCGGCTTCTTGGTTCATAGCAGGGGGATAGACGTTGACCCAGCCAAGGCTACGGCCATTGCAACCATGAAACCTCCGGGCACGGTAAAGGAATTAAAGAGCTTCTTGGGGAAAGTCTCGTACATTCGAAGATTTATCCCCGGGTTGGCATCAATCACTGCCGTTTTCACCAAGCTGCTCAGAAAAGGGCATGATTTTGAGTGGGGGGGATCGCAGCAGGCAGCCTTCAAAAGGCTACAGCAGATCATGATGAACCTCCCCACAGTGCAAGCCCCGATTCACAAAAAGCCACTATTGCTCTACTTGGCTGCCAACTCATATGCCATTGGGGCGATGATTGCCCAAGAAGACGTGGGCGGCACTGAGCAGCCCGTATATTATATCAGCCGCGCCTTGAAAGATGCAGAAACTCGATACCCGAGGGCGGAGAGAGCATGCTTAGCCATTGTATATGCTTCACAAAGGTTGCGCCACTACTTCTTGGCCTACGAGGTGTGGTTAATGACCAAATCCCATGCCATCAAGGCTCTGCTGCGACAACCGATCCTCTCTGGCAGGATATCCCAATGGCTGCTACAATTATCGCAATATGATTTAAAAATGGGGACGCCCCGGGCAGTAAAAAGCCAGGCTATAGCAGACTTATTAGCACAATTTCCGGGCGAGGAAGAGTTCCCACTGGATGATGAAGTCCCCGGGGAAGTGGCCATGGCAGAAGGAGCCGAAGAGCAATGGGTAATGAAATTCGATGGGTCTTCCACCGCCCAGTCTGGAGGGGTGGGAGTAGTTCTATACCATGAAGAAGATAAAGCAGTAGCACTGTCATTTAAACTGGAATTCCCCTGTTCGAACAACACCGCAGAATACGAAGCCTATCTAACCGGGCTGGCCACGGCTCTGGAAATGGGAGTTAAACACTTAAGGGTGTTAGGTGATTCAAATTTGGTGGTCTGTCAGGCCAACGGGAGCTTCTCCTTGAAAGAACCTAGTCTAGCCCCGTACAGAGCAATGGCTCAGAAAATGGAGGAAAAGTTTTCGACTTTTGAGATAGAGCATGCTCCCAGAAATGAAAATCGGTTTGCGGACGCGTTGGCCGCGCTGGGATCTCAGGTAATGTTTGAAGGAAATAGCACCCAAGTAGAGGTCAGCAAAAGGAGAGAATCGATAATTGATACGTTGAGAGAGAAATTCCAAGAGGAACAGTGCGACGAAGACTGGCGTTTGCCCATAAGGGAAGCCTTGATGAATGAAGATGATGCCGCAGGACTCAAGATGCTAAAAGATTACGCACTAGTAAAGGGGGAGTTATACCGCAGGATGCCAGGTGGGGTCTTGGCCAGATGTGTAAGACCAGAAGAGGCCCAGAGGAAACTGAAAGAAGTACACGACAGAACTTGCGGATCCTGCGGAGAAGTCAGTCTCTACCGCAGGCTTCAAAGGGCAGGCTTTTATTGGCCAAACATGGGCAAGGATGCGGATCGAGCCCAAATTCAGTGTGGGGCTTGCCAACTTGCGGCAGACAGAGAAGAAAGTTACGTTGTGTCCGCCTGCGAAGACTGGAGAAGCCCATTTGTCCAATACCTGACGAAAGGTATCCTGCCGCGGAAGCAGAGTGAAAAATATAAACTCAAGCGGCTGGCAACACGTTACTTCATGCACAATATGGTCCTCTTTAGAAAGGGGTATGATGGGGACCCCTTAAGGTGCCTAGGTCCTGAAGAAGCAGAGAAAATGGTGAAAGAAGTACACTCAGGAGAGTGTGGGGAACACCAAGGGAAGAAAAGACTCTACAGGTGCCTGCTGCAGATGGGTTACTACTGGCCTGCCATGAAGAAGGATACGGCAGAATTCGTAAAGAAGTGCCACAGTTGCCAGGTGCAGGCCAACTTAATCCACACCCATCCACAGAATTTGCACAGCATGGTAACACCATGGCCCTTCCACACTTGGGGGCTTGATCTGGTAGGACCGGTTAACCCACCATCACGAGGATATATATGGATATTGGTAGCTACGGAATATTTCACTAAATGGGCAGAGGCGGTGCCTCTTCGCAAAGCCACCGGAGGAGCAGTGGCAAACTTCATCAAGGAAAACATAATCGTGAGGTTCGGGGTACCCCACAGAATCATTAGTGACAATGGCACACCGTTTGTCAACAGTGAAGTAAGGAAGATGTTAGAATTCTATCAAGTTAAGCATCACCGGTCATCACCTTACTACCCTCAAGGGAACGGGCAGGCGGAGGCAACAAACAAAACCCTTATAAAAATCATAAGTAAAATGAGTCAGGAATACACGGGAGGATGGGCAATGCACCTGCCGGACGCCCTTTGGGCTCACAGAAAATCGCCTAAGTCAGCCACAGGTTTTTCGCCTTTTTCTTTGGTCTATGGGACTGAAGTAGTGAGTCCAGCGGAGGTAATGACCCCGTCCCTGAGGGTCATGAAAATGCAAGAAAAGGGAGGAGAGGAAGAAGAGGTCTTCGCGGCAGAAAGATGTGAAGACCTGGAGGGACTTGACGAAAAAAGAGAACAAGCCCAGGAACACAGCCGTAGATATCGGCAAAAGATGACTGAAGCTTACGGCAGGACGACTAGAGAACGAGTGTTTGTGGAAGGGCAGCTCGTTTTAAAAGTGGCAGACTACGTTAGGAGAGGCCTGGCAGGACCATCCAAATTTGCACCAAAGTGGGAAGGGCCCCTTGTGATAAGGGAAGCATACCCGAGTGGGTACTACCGTCTGACTCAGATGGACGGCAAAGACTTAATGGACCCGATCAACGGGAAATGGCTGAAGCAGTACTATGCCTGAGGAGAAAACTTACATGATTGCCTCATTTTCTTTCCTTTGTTATATTTCCTTTATGTTTCCTTTTACCCTACTATTTTTCAAGTGGCTGTGTCACAACATGAAATTGTAATTTTGCTTTCGGCAGGATGTAATGAAAAAGCATCAAGTATTATCATCATATGTCATAGCAAAATGTAAAGTGTAGCGTTACAAAGATAAGTTACAAGCCCTGGTCATGGCAAACTAGCCAAATAAGTATTACAACAAAATGTAATGTAATAAATAGTCATAAGCAAAAGGAAACAACGAAACAAGGAAAAGCATCAACGAAGCCCGGAAATAAGAGACTGATCTCCAAAACGATCGGATCCACCAACACTGGAAAGAAGACGCTCACGATGGCCCTCCAAGTCTGCCACCTCCTTTCTCAAAATCTCAAGACGCGAGTCAATAGCATCTACATTGGGTCGCACTCTCCTCGTGAAAACAGCCCGAGCAATCTCCCGGAGGTGATCCAAAAGGAACTCCACGGCAAAGCCTACGCTGACAAGTTCCTGCACCGCGGCCCTCCACTGCAAAATCCTCTCGGTAGAGACTGTGTCAACGAAGCTATGCTCTATATCATTCAATACACTCCCCAACATCTTCAGGAAATGCTCTCTAACAGAACGACCAAGTCGAAAACCCTGCATGAAGTCCCCGTGGTTGCCATAGATCATCACCAGATGAGAAGCACAGTCCCCCGGGACTCTAAAGCCGTGAAAGTCCACATAAGGAGGGCCCGAGCCCCAGAAAGCTGCAGGATCAAGATCATTGACCTCAGGTTGGTCAAAACGGGTGAAGAAGGCAGCGGCCTCGTCCTCGGGACCTGTAAGGGTAGTGGAACTACTACCCGCTTCAAACTGGAATGGGGCTATAGGAGGAGGTCCTACCAAAAAAAAAAAAAAAAAAAAAAAAAAAAAAAAAAAAAAAAAAAAAAAAAAAAAAAAAAAAAAAAAAAAAAAAAAAAAAAAAAGTGGCTCGGCATAAGATGAAGAATTAAGAAGGAAAAAGGGGAAATGAGCAAAGCCCACGGGGCGCAAAAAAAAAAATATATATATATATAATGCAGACAAGGAAGAAAAGGAAGCTTACCAGAACCAACATGAATGGGGGCTGTGGGAAGAACTGAAGCAGGCACGGAGGGCACGGCGGAAACTGACGCCGTGAGTATGGAAGAAGCTGGTGCAGAGAATACGGCAGGAATAGGCGTGGCAGGATTAGCTACCGCAGGCGTCCCTACGCTAACCGCAATGCCTAGCCCTTCGAAAGTCTCTGTGCACAAAAGAAAATAGATGTGCGAATGAGAAAAAAAAAAAAGAGAGAAGAGTGGGCCCCGTGAATAAAGAAAGAAAAGCAAACCCAACAAAAGAAGAAAAAAAGAGTGGGGACATACCCGTGAATCTAGCCTCGGGTGGGGCATCCTCGTCCTCGGACTCAGAAATCCTCCTCGGCAGGACAGGCCCACTATCAATGCCTTCAGGCGCATCCTTTTCCTCCTCGGACTCGGAAATATTCCTCGGCAGGATGGGCTCACTATCGATATCTTCGGGAGCATCCTCGGACTCCTCGGACGATAAATCAACATCGGATCCGCGAATGGCCGAGCCGGGAATGGAAGAAGGAGTGATTACTAAGGAAGAACCGTCCTTCGCGGCCCGAGACAGAATTGCAAAAGGATCAAAGGTAGAAAGGACGAGAGGAGCAACAGGTGAAACAGCCTCGGTCTGAGTCGTGGCAGGAAGAGCAAATCCCCGTGGAGAAACGGGCATCTCGGCTGAAGAGGTAATGGCCTTGCTAACCCCCTCAGTATGAGTACCCTCTCTGGGTACCGGTCCGGTAGGAGGGCTAGGAGCCTCGGCAGGAATCCCAGGCGTAGCAACTGGAACAATGGACAGTTGGGAAGCTTCACCGACCCCGTCAAAAAAATCTGCCGCGGGTGTGCCCATGGAGGCGGGCAGCTCCTCGGCTGAAGGACGATAGACGGAAAGGGGCTCGGGCTGACCCTGGAAAGCAAAAGAAAAGAGAAATACATATGTACACGTGGTAAAGAATGAGGGAACCGACGGCTAGACCAAACAAATGAAGGCACGTAGCAAATGAAACATATGTAAAGAAAAAAAAAAGGAAAGAAGGAAACAGAAGAAATTACCTCGAGTTCAGGCTCGTCAAGGTCAATGGGATGAGCAGACGACGTGTCTTCCTTATGCTTAGACTGCAAAGAGAGACAGGAGGCAGTATTAAGGAAGGGAATCAGTAGGCGTGACATGGGCTCACCGCAGGCAAGTTAAAATCAAGACACAAAAGATAATGTATGTAACATACCCTTCGCTCAGCAGCAGGCATGGGATGGGGGGTTGTTTTCCTCTTGCTACCCCGCGTCCTGCTAGAAGGAGCATCCGTGGGTGGCTGTGGTGCAGCAGGCTTGGGCTTACTCGCAGACTTGTGTTTGGCAGGAGTCTTCTTATTTGGTGCAGGGATGTTGATTACCTTAACTTTCTTCTCCCAACTAGGGGGAAAATCGCCTGCGAGCCAACACCATCCCTTTTTCTCCTCGTCCCACTCGAAGACAGCAGAGCGGCTCTGTTTCTCAACATAGTCTAAAACTGACCTGGAGGGCAAGAGCAACCGAGGGTTGGGAGACGCTAACATACTAAGCCCGTCAGGAGGAGCAAGGGAGAAGCCACGACTGCCTGCCAACTCTTGCCCGAATGAAGTCATCACTGCCTGCCAATAGCCATGCATGGCAGGAGTGCAAAGACCTTCTCTCGACGAGCTGGGAATGGTAACTGCACTGAAGCGTGATCTCCAAAAGTCATAAGCAGTCTGCCGCAGGAAAGGCCGAACAGAAGTAGGAGATTCCATGAGATAAGAAAGGTCATCGGGAACGTCCTGGTCCAGCCCAAACTGCCTCCTCACCCGGTTGGCAGGATAGTGGACGAACCTAATACCCTCATCAGTCAAGTAAGGCAGCCATCCAACATTGGTAGCCGCCAAATAGGTGATCCCCACCTCATCAAAATTAGTCAAAGGAGTGGTGGTCCCAATAATATCAACAAAGGAACCCATAGCAGAATCGGCACATGTGTAACCCCTACCCAAATTTCTGTAAGCTCTCCAAGTAAAACCAGTGCCGCTATCGAAAGACTCAACAACTGAGTGACCAATGGGTTTCAGACCAGACCAACGAAAAGCTAAAGGGAAATCAGATTCGAACCTGCCGCAGAAGTCAGTGATCACCCGCGGACATGCTTGGTACTTCTCTCTCGCGAAGCGAACAGGCCTACACTTCGCCAAGTATTGAGCACAACGCTCAAACAATAACTGCTGCAGGATAGTGCTGTGTACAGAAGAAGCAACTATATGGCAGGAACCAGCCTGACTCTCATCCCTCCGCAGGATGTCCAGTTGCACATATAAATGCCCCAAAAACATGGGGGCCAGCGGCAGACTAACTCCGGTAGAAATCTTAATGGCCAAACGGAAGTACAAAGGTTTGATGGCGTAGTGGGGATGCGAACCAAAAACAAATTTACAAAGCCAAAAGGCAACAAAGGCCGCGCGGTGGGCAACAACGGAAAACTTAGAGGAAGAACTAACCCAATAGGACAACTTAGCGTTCCCCGTCATCCTCTTTCTCAACTCGGCCTCAATAGCCTCTTCCTCCGGAGAAAGCTCTATGGTGGCAGGATCCACGTCACCAAGGATTGGCAAGAGCAGTTGGTTGGCCACGTCCTCAAGGGTCACGGTCAGTTCGCCGCAGGAGAAGAGGAATGTGTGGGTGGTGGCACACCACCGGCGAACCAAGTGACGGAGGTTGTAAGTGTCTCGAAAATTGGAAAGACTCCGGGACAGAACGATGGATTTCAGAACGCCGGCTTGCTGCAACAAACCCATGAAAACCGAGTCCGATAACTCTCGGTCAACCCACTCCTTCCAACCCAAGGCGGTTCCTGACCCAAACACGAAATGAATCGGCACCGGAAGAGAGACACCTTGACGGATGACCAAATCGGAAATGGAGGAAGACACCGGAGCCCAAGAAAAGTTGGGGTTTCGCCTACACATAGAGAGCCACACACGGCCTGGCGGCGGCGGCACATAATCGCCGGAAACTTCAGGGAAGAGAGGATAAGGGTTGTACCAAGGGTCGATCAGCGGCGCGCACTCACTGTCGGGGTCGCGCGGCGCATCTTCCTCGACGGAATAGTTGGAATCGGAGTACATAGCCTCCTCGCCTACTTCTTGTTCGGCGAGTGGTTCAGAAGCTTTTCCTTTCCCTTTGCGGTGAGAGGAAGAACTTGAGCTTTTCACCGGCGCCATTGTGCGACGGTTTGGTCTGAGCAAGAAAGATGAAGGTGTTTGAAGAGAAGAAGGCGATGAAGGAAGAGGGACAGACACGATTCTTTGGAAAAAATGGTGTTTATGAGGGATTTTCGAAAGGTCTCTTTTCTTAAATACATGGGTAATTAATGCTGGCCTGAAGGAAGGCGACTGATCAGCCATCAGAAGAAGAATGAAATAAATGAAGCGGTAGTTGTGTCTTAGAATGACTGCCGTTCTGGGAAAATCGAAGAGTCAGCACTGTTCACCGCAGGAAAAGAAATATAAGTACACGTAAAGGGGTCCACAGTTTCAAAAAGCCCGCGAAGAAAAAGAAAGAAAGGAAACAGAAGACAGAAAAGTCTTTTATTCACATATGGACCGCAGGAACGTTCCATATGTTCAGGGGGCTAAATGTTGAGGGTCATTTCTTCGAAGTAGACAAGGGTAGCCCAACCCAGCAACGCGGGCAGCAGACCAAGTAAAAATAAAAACCATTGGGCCCAAGCGGCAGGAACAATGGATCACAGGCCCATCAATACAAATGAATGGGTCTTGAGGAAGTAAGTGGACCTAAAAAGGCCCGGAAAGAGAGAAAATGGCACCCATGGGCAAGTATGTGTTGTAAAAATGAGAGAATGGGCTGCGGCAGGCCCAAAGTAAAGTAAGCAAAGTAAGTAGGGGATAATGGCAAACCCATGTACCCCAAAGATGAGAATGAGGAAATTGGGCCGGGGAAGCCCAATTGAGTTAGTAAAAGCCCATGGGATGCGAAGTAATGAATGGACCAAGGATGTCCAAAGAAACGAGCCGGAGAGGCCCAAGGAAAAAAAAAGGGCATGAAAGCCCATATGCAAGGACACCAGTGGCCACCATTGATTGGGCCAACTGGGGGAAAGAATTGGAATGGCAGGCCTAAGAAAAGGCCCAGTAGGAAGAAATCACCGCGGCAGGAAAAGCCACGCGGAAAGAAAGCAAAGGCATTTAAACGGATTGGGCTGAAAAGAAAACAAAGCCCAAACACTGGGTAAAAGCCCAGATCCTGAGGGAGCGGGAAATCAGAATAGCAACCTGTGAAAAGCCAGAAACGGGCGGCAGGCAAGAAAAGTCTTCACTCCACGGCAAAAGCATGAACAGCAGGCAGGATTCAGACGCAAACACGCGCAAGGCCCAGGCACCACCAGCCTGTACCCAGCCAATACAGGACATGGTGAGGTCATGGGTCAGAGGTAAGAGGGCACGGTTTGGAGGTGGGGAGAGGGGAAGGCTTATTTTAAGGTTCCTGCCCAGACTCTTTCGGGGATACGTCCTGCTGGGATGACATACCACCCGAAAGAGGCAATGCTGAGTTGGAACCAATAGGTGCATGCCACGAGGGATAGAGAGAGAGGAAGCGTCACCGCGGCAGGAATGCCGCGGCAGACTAACGGACAAAAAATGTCTGTACCCGTAGGCAGGGGAACCACAGACGGAACAGTAATGTTGGCAAGTACTCTCAGACCAGACAAAAACGGTTGGAGGGCAGAATAGTAAAATCCGTCCACGGCAGGCACTATAAAATGGGAGCCTCTGCCGTGAACAAAAGGGGGGGACACAGGAGGTAAAGGGCAACACAGAAAAACAAAAAAGATACTCTGTAATACACTTAGCAAAACAGGGGAGGCATAAACCAAAAACACTAAGGGGGGAAATCACTAAGAAAAAGGAAAAAGAAAAAAACCAAGGAAGGAAAGATAGAAACAAAAAGGAGTGAGAGCTAGCGGCATGCACCGATAGGTTTCTTCCCTTCTCTCCCTCTTGGATCCTTGTCCTCTTCCATATTCATTTCGGGTATTGATCATTTGGGTCCACTTCCCTCAAACCCATTAACTTCACGGCAGGATTTCTTTTTTCCTCGGAAGTTAGTTGCGTTGAGAAGAGGTGTTCTTCCCATTCGGTTTTTGCCCCGCGGACGAAACCAAATTATTTCCATGTCCTCTGATTAATTTTAATAGCCATTCTCATCACTATTTTTGTTAAGTGTCATTATGGTTGTGAATTATTTTATCATTTTCCATTAAGAAAGTTATCTGGTCATTCCAGAGTGTATGTTTATGTTCATCAATAATATCTGCCTGCCGTAAGCACTTTTCTGAAACAGCTATGCCTGCCGTAAGCACTTTTTTTCTCTAAAGGGCTCTGCTTGCCGTGAGCTCATCTCCGAGTCAACTCAGCCCGCGGTAAAAGCGCCCCTTGGCAGACGAGGCACAGTTCGTGCACAAGCCCGGCCAAGTTGAATTCCATTTGGCCCGGCCTCGACTCCCGCAACCCAGAACATTTGGGCCTACGATCACAAGAGGGCAGCCCAGCCCAACATAGCAGAAAAGGCCCCCACACTGAGAAAAGAACTGTCACATGTGATGTTGGAACTATTAAATGTGAGAAAAAAAAAAAAAGGAACCACCAAATGTGAGAAAAGAACTATCACATGTGATGTTGGAACTGCACAATGTGGGGATGGAACTGTCAAATGTGAGAAAAAAGTAAGGGAATCACCCAATGTAACAAAAGAACTATCACATGTGACAAAAATATAGCAGATGCAATATTGGTACTGCTTAATATGACAATGGAACCATCAAATTTGAGGGGAAAAAAAATAAAGGAACCACTATATGTGACAAAAGAAATGTCAAATGTGATCTTGGAACTGCACAATGTGCAGATGGAACCGTCAAATGTGAGAAAAAAGTAAGGGAACCACCAAATGTGGGAAAAGAACTGTCACATGTGATGTTGGAACTGCACAATGTGAGGATGGAACCGTCAAATGTGAGAAGAAAAGTAAGGGAACCATCAAATGTGAGAAAAGAACTGTCACATGTGATGTTGGAACTGCACAATGTGATAATAGAACCGTCAAATGTGAAAAAAAAAGTAACCTGGTATAGCAGGTTACATATTAGTGGGTACCGTACCCCCTCTTTTTTTCGGGGATACCGTGGAATTACCCTTCAAATAAATATGTAATCTGCAAATTCAAATTCATTGTAATCTGTACATAATATATATATATATATATATATATATATATATATATAAACACACACTAGACTCATCATATGCGCTTTTGCGCATGTAATAAGGCTTTTTTTTTTTTTTTTAAAGTTTAGTGAAATAATATTTAAAAGTGAGATAAAGATAGTTTCCTAATTTTTAGGATTTTGATAAAAGTTTAAAAATCTAAAATTTAGGTACCCTTTTAAAAATAATAAATTACTCTTTTAATCAGATTATGATTTTAAATTTAAAATTATTGAACTAAAAGATATGGGTATTTTAGAGAGTTTAAGTATTTATATGAAAATATTTTATTACGCAAAATGTTAAAAATCAAATGAGGAAATCTTGTTATTAATAGTGTGTATATATATATATATATATATATAAACACAATTGTTACATGATGCCAAAATTATTTTCAGTCTCTGCATCTATTTCTAGTTCTATTACTTGCCAAGTAAAATGTGGCCGAGATGCAAATTAAGCTTTTGTGGTTCAATTTTTTAGGATGCAAATGGCACCTATCAGACCGGTTTTCCCTGTTGAAGGTCAATACTAAAAATAGTTATTCTTAGAAGATGCATTTGATATTGTACTAAAAAGTAATATTTTTAAAAGGTAATATATATATATATATATATATATTCATTAAATAATAGTAATTTATTTTTTCAGAAAAGCAAAACCATCAGTTTTAGTGAGTTTTTAGTACCTTCAATTAATATAAAAGGTTCCGGTTAAGGGCACACATTAATCATCCATTTTTGGAAATATTTTATGGGGAATTGAAAAAACTGTCAAAAAATATGGTAATTTTTTCATTTTTTTATTTAAAAAAAAAAATCTAAAATGGTTTATTAATGTATACCCTAAGAGCACACATTAGTAAAACCCTTAATAAAAATTACCTTCAATTTTTAGTGCCATCGGTGCCAAAAACTACTACCTCAACAGGCAACTACCATTAGTGAGTTTCAAAATCCTAACCACCCATTGGTGGAAGGAAGGGGAAGGGGCCCTAGCTTTTTAAAATTCACCCCCCCCCCCCCCCCCCAACGTACACCTCATACAATTTTTTTAATAGAAAATAAAAATTTATAACTAAAATTTCACTATTTGACCCTAAGAATCTTTTTGAGAAAAATGTTCGACATTTATATTAGTCAATATAAATCACTAATGCATCATTTTTTTTTCTTTCTTTCTTTTTATTAATCTTATAACATACATAGCTCATCAAATAAAAACTATTTTCAAGATATATTTTCCTAAAAATAGATGAGTTTATATAATTAATGCATTATCTTTTCCTTTTATATATATGTGTGTGTGTGTGTGTGTGTGTGTGTGTGTGTGTTGGGGGGGGGGGGGGGGGCCAGATAGCCAAAAGGTACTATTAAAACTGTATATATTGGGCCTATGGCCCAATCCGAGGATATTTACTTGTCCGAGGATGGTCAAACAATGTTATTATGGGAATGGTAGAAGAGGAAGAGATAAGGATTGTACATGATAGTCTAAAAGTTGTCCAAGGAGAGAAATCATATCGGAAATGTGAATCCGCGATCAATAGGAATGTCCTACCGTCCTGAACATCCTACCAGGTTGTATCACGGTTAGAAGTCAAACATTGGATAGGAGAGGAGTAGAGGAAGGCAACAAATATCTACAAAAGCTGCCACCTCTGCATTTAATGCTCTGCAGCTAACTCCCTGGCCGCATTAATGTGGAGGTGATACCTGAATAGTGCATTTCAGCCTTACAGCTACTACATGAGGACTTATGAGAGAGGTTGATGGGACAAGTATCAACACCGACCATCTTGCATACACATGGAAGGTGGAGATGAAAAAGAAGGGGAGTATATAAGGGAAGAGGGGCAACTAGAATGGGGGATCAAGAATTCATGAGAAGAAACACTGTAGCGTCTAAGAAACAAACTTGTAATTGAACCTGATAGTAATACAAAAGATCATATATCCTCGGACTTTGCCGAGGATAAGTTTTCTTCAATACGTATCTTCTTCTTTTTATTCTCTTATCATCTGGATCCATTTAGTGGTTGTTTGATCAATTACAGCCAGTATTCAAACCCACTCTCTACAAATTTATTGTTTTGGGCCTTTTTGGGCCTAAGTTCATTCACACCGTGGGCTTGGAATTCAAACTTGGTCCTTACAATTGGCGCCGTCTGTGGGAATACTGGTGTGTCAGTGAATTCAACTTTGGACGATGGTAGGTTCAGGTCCACATCAAGCAGAGTCTATGGGGTCTCAACGTTAAGATTACTTTCGTGAACTTGAACGGCAAAGGGATCAGGAAGGAAGTGTACATACTACCCATACTAGTAGAAGCCAAGCTAGGGGTAAAAGCCACGTCTCTCAGGAGGAGAATGCTAGAAACATGTAGAAGGAGATTGACCATCTAAAGAGAAGCTTGCGTCATGAATGGCGAAGGCGAGCCCCTTCCAATCCTCATTTCTCTTCTGGTGGTGAAGAGGATGATAGCTATAGGCGTAGGTCGAGAACTCCACCTAGTGAGTCCTTTTCAGATGATGAGGATTATCATCATGAGCGCAGGGAGAGAAAGTTATCCTCGGTCGGCTTGGGAAATGATGCTATGAGTAAGGCACTCAACTAGATTTTCAGGTCGCTTATCACGCGTTGGATCGAGAAGGGGAAACTTCCTCAGCGGTTCTCTCAACCTACGTTCACCATGTATAACGGAAGGACAGATCCTATGGATCATGTTAGCCACATCAATCAGAGGATGGCTGTACACTCTAAGAACGAGCCTCTAATGTGCAAGGTATTCCCGTCTAGTCTGGGGCTTGTGGCAATGAGGTGGTTTGATAGTCTAAGGGCAAGTTCCATTGATTCTTTCAAAAAGCTTACTCAAGCGTTTGAATCACGCTTTGTCACGTGTAGAAGGGTTCCTCAGCCTTTGGCTTCTTTGTTGTCCTTATCCATGAGAGAAGGAGAAACCCTAAAAACCTATTCGGACAGATATTGGGAAATGTTCAACGAAATTGATGGTGATTTTGATGACGTGGCCATTAGTACTTTCAAGCTTGGCTTGCCAGTCGAGCATGGCTTGAGGAAGTCTCTGATTGGGAAACCTATCAGCGATATATACCAACTCATGGATCAGATTGACAAGTACAAGAGGGTGGAAAAGGACCAACAGCAAGACAAGGGAAAGGGCAAGGTTATCCCTCAAGAGAGAAGGGATTTCAGGTCGAACCGTTACAACAACAACAAACCTTATAAGGATTTTACTGGGCAGTCTGAGTCTGCAGCTTCTCAGGTGATGAATACTGTATTCAGAGATCCAGTGCATCAAGTGTTAGAAAAAATCAAGAATGAGTCATATTTCAAATGGCCAAACAAGATGTGTGGAAACCCTCTAAGGAGTAATCAAAGTCTTCATTGCCAGTACCATCAAAAGCGAGGACATACCACCGAGGATTACCATACATTGTGGAATCATTTGGAGCAGCTGGTTAAAGAAGAGAGGTTGCAGCATCTCTTGTGCCACCCTAACGGGCAGAAAGACTAGTCAAGGTTTGGGACTCAGGGGAATGCTTCTTTAAGGCCCCCCCTAGGCACCATCATTGTCATCTTTGCTGCACTAAGGAGGACTGGCTCCCAACCCTCTAGAGTGATGTCTGTAGCTCGGCTGCATGCCGAGGACAATAATCCCTGATCAAAGAGGGCTAAGTTAGAGATTCGACTGACGTTGAGTTTCTCAGATGAAGATAAGACGGGAACCATCCAGCTGCATGATGATGCTTTGGTGGTAACCCTCAGAATCGGGGGGTATGACATAAAAAGGGTATTGGTGGATCAGGGTAGTGGTGTAGAGATCATGTATCCTGATTTGTACAAGGGGCTTAACCTAACAACCAAGGATTTGATGGCCTATAATTCTCCTTTGGTAAGCTTTAATGGGAAAGTTGTCATTCCTAAGAGACAGATTAGGTTGCCCGTGCAAGTAGGCTCAAAGGTGGTTGAAGTGGACTTCATTGTAGTTGATGCCTTCTCATCCTACACAGCCATAGTTGCTAGACCCTGGCTTCATGCACTGGGGGTTGTTTCTTCCACTCTACATGAAAAGGTGAAATACCCGTCAGGAGACCGAATTGAAGAGCTGGTAAGAGACCAATCCATGGCTCGGCAGTGCCTCGTGTCTGCCATTTTACATCAACCGACGGTTGAGTCCTCGACCTTAGTTAATGATGGTTTATAGCAATCAAAGTCTACGGAATTACCTACTAAGGTGTTGGCCAAGGAGGCTAAATGTGAAGATTTAGAGAGATTCGCCATAGGTGACAATCCGGAGAGGTTTTTCCAAGTTGGTGCTCAGTTACCATCTCAGGAAAAGGGGGAATTGGTGGAATTCCTTAAGGGAAACGCTGATGTATTCGCCTGGAATGCCTACGAAGCTCTGGGAGTGGATCCGAACTTCATATGCCATCATCTGAATGTCAAACCATTTGTCATTCCTAAGAAGCAACCACCTGGGCGTTCATCCAAGGAACATTCTGGTGCTGTCAAAGACGAGGTGACGAAGCTTAAAAAGGCCGGGGCCATCAAAGAGGTTTTTTACCCAGAATGGTTGGCTAATACAGTGGTGGTAAAGAAGAAGACGAGGAAGTGGCACGTATGTGTAGATTTTACGGATCTTAACAGGGCTTGCCCAAAAGACCTTTTTCCTATGCCCAGGATTGACCAGCTGGTGGATGCGACTGTGGGCCATCCTCGGATGAGCTTTCTAGATGCCTTTCAAGGATATCATCAGATACCTTTGGCTGTGGATGACCAAGAGAAGACAGCTTTTGTCACTCCTACTGTAAATTATCATTATAAGATGATGCCCTTTGGTTTGAAAAATGCAGGGGCTACCTATCAGCAGATGATGACTAGAATGTTTGAACCTCAGTTGGGGAAAAACATCGAAATCTACATTGATGATATAGTAGTAAAGAGCAGGGTGGAGTCTAATCATGTTAGCGACCTCAAAAATATTTTCGACATCTTGAGGAGACACAAGCTGCGGCTTAATGCCTCCAAGTGTTCTTTTGGTGTGGGATTAGGGAAGTTCCTGGGCTACATGGTCATGCACCGTGGAATTGAAGTTAATCCTGATCAAATTAAGGCAATTAACAACTTGTAACCACCTTGAAACCCCAAGGAGGTTCAGAGGCTCACAGGGATGACTACCGCCTTAAACCCTTTCATCTCTCGGTCAGCGGATAGATGCAGGCCTTTCTTTCAGTTGTTGAACAAATGGAAGGGATTTGAATGGACCGAGAAATGCGTTCTAGCTTTTCAACAATTGAAGGAGTATTTATCTCGGCCACCCATCATGTCTAGGCCCGAGGTAAATGAGGTTTTGTTTGCCTACATCGCAGTAGCCTCTCATGCAGTGAGTTTGGTGCTAATACGGGATGACAGTGGTGTACAGAGGCCGGTTTATTATGTGAGCAAGTCCTTGCATGAGGCCGAAGTCCGTTACTTACCATTAGAAAGGGCCATTCTAGCCGTGGTGCATGCTACGCGCAGGCTTCCCCACTACTTTCAGTCACATACAGTTGTTGTCTTAACTTAATTCCCACTCAAATCTCTACTTTGGAGTGCCGATTATACATGGAGAATTGCGAAATGGGTCACTATTCTAGAGGCTTTCGACATTAAATACATGTCTCGCACCTCGATAAAGGGTCAAGTTCTAGCCGACCTAGTAGTCGAATTCACGGAGATCCCAGCAGAAGAAAGGGCCGAGAAGCAGAACATGGATGGAAAATCAGTTGGGGTAGTCTCCACGCAAGACCTTTTATCCTGGAAGGTCTACATAGACGGTGCAGTGAATCATAGGGGATCTGGTGTGGGGCTAGTCTTGATATCTTCAGAGAGGATCATGATTAAAAGTCTTTAAGATTGGGCTTCTCAGCTACAAACAATGAAGCTGAGTATGAAGCTCTATTGGAAGGGATGAGCATGGTACAGAAAATGGGTGGAAAGGCAATTGCAATGTTCTCTTATTCAAGATTGGTTGTTGGCCAAGTCTAAGGAGAGTTAGAGGCCAGAGATTCCAGAATGCAAGAATACTTAAACCAGGTTAGACATCTGCAGTCTAAATTTGAGTCTTTTTGTTTATCACATGTCCCTAGAAGTCAAAACACACATGCCGACTCTCTTGCCACATTGGCCACATCCTCGGCACAAAGTTTACCTCGAGTAATCCTTATAGAAGACTTATGTAAACCTACCAAGGCAGGAAAAATCATGGCTCATATTCATCAAATAAGGGTGGGTCCTAGTTGGATGGACTCTATTGTATTGTATCTCAAGGAAGACATATTGCCAAAAGATAAGTCCGAGGCTGACAAAGTGCGAAGGAAAGCTCCTTGATTCTAGCTATCCAATGACCAGAAGTTGTATAAAAGATCTTTTTCTGGCCCGTATCTGCTATGTGTACACCCAGAAGCAGTTGAGCTAGTCTTGGAAGAGTTACATGAAGGAATTTGTGGAAGCCATATGGGGGGCAGGTCCCTATCACATAGGGCTCTTTCACAAGGCTACTGGTGGCCGAAGATGCAGAAAGAAGTAGAGGACTATGTAAAGAAGTGTGACCAGTGTCAGAGGTTTGCCCCAAACATTCACCAAGCTGCTGGAGTTCTTAATCCTCTGTCTAGTCCTTGGCCTTTCGCACAATGGGGCTTGGATATTGTGGGTCCTTTACTTAAGGCAGCAGGGAATAATAGGTACTTATTGGTCGGCATAGACTATTTCACCAAGTGGGTTAAAGCTGAACCGCTTGCGAACATCGGGGATGTGGATGCTAAACGGTTTATTTGGAAAAACATTATTACTAGGTTTGGAGTCCCCCAAACTCTTATTTTCGACAATGGGCTCCAATTCGACAGTAAAGCCTTTAGGAGATACTACTGTGATCTGGGGATAAAGAATAGGTATTCCACCCTGCCATATCCACAACGAAATCGGTAGGCTGAAGCTGTTAATAAAGTCATAGTAAGTGGACTCAAAAAAAGGCTGGATGATCAATGGGTTGAAGAATTGTCACACGTTCTATGGACTTAGACCACACCTCGTAGGTCCACAGGGGAGACACCTTTTTTAATGACTTATAGGGCCAAGGCTGTTATTTCTCTGGAAACCGGATTCCCCACCTTGAGAACAAGTTCATTCACTCCGAGCTGCAACGATGGGCTATTGGGGAAGAGTTTAGATTTAATTGAAGAACGAAGAGAAAATGCCATGGTCCAGCTGGCATATTATCAACACAAGCTCAAGCAAGGGTATGATGCTAATGTAAAGCTAAGGCCGCTAACAGTAGGGGATTTAGCTTTAAGAAAGGTTGTGGGAGCTGCTAGGAACCCAGCATGGGGGAAGCTAGGGCCCAACTGGGAGGGGCCATATCGTATAACATCAGTGGCTGGAATAGGCACGTATTATCTTGAAGATCTGGAGGAAAGAGCTGCACCTCATCCCTGGAATGTAAATAATCTTAGAAGATATTATTATTTATACAAGTTTTCTTCATCTTCTTCGGGTTTGTGATACAACTTATTGGGCATCTTTACCATCATTCTAAATATCTTTTAATTAATTTTCTAAGTGCTAAATAGAACTTTAGCTATGCCTGGTTCCTCAAACCATCTGCTTTGGGAAAATTAACACAGTATAGCATTATTCTAAATATCAAACAGAACCTTGGTCATGCCTGGATCCTCGGACCACATACCTTGGGAAAATTGATATCTTTTAATTAATTTTCTAAGTGTTAAACAGAACCTTAGCTATGCTTGGTTCCTCAGACCATCTGCTTAGGGAAAATTAACACAATATGACATTATTCTAAATATCAAACAGAACCTTGGTCATGTCTGGCTCCTCGGACCACATACCTTGAGAAAATTGATATCTTTCAATTAATTTTCTAAGTGTTAAATAGAACCTCAACTATGCCTGGTTCCTCAGACCATCTGCTTTGGGAAAATTAACACAGTATGGCATTATTCTAAATATCAAACAGAACCTTGGTCATGCCTGGCTCCTCGGACCACATACCTTGGGAAAATTGATAACTTTTAATTAATTTTCTAAGTGTTAAACTGAACCTTAGCTATGCCTGGTTCCTCGGACCATCTGCTTTGGGAAAATTAACACAGTATAGCATTATTCTAAATATCAAACAGAACCTTAGTCATGCCTGGCTCCTCGAATCACAAACCTTGGGAAAATTGATATCTTTCAATTAATTTTCTAAGTGTTAGACCTAACCCAAGCTATGTCAAGTTCCTCGGACTACAAACTTGGTGGAAATTAATACCTTTTGACATTTATTGGAGTATTTACAAACAAAAATTAAGTCATGTTAGGTTCCTCGGACCATAAACTCAGTGGAAATTAATACACTCTGGCATCTATTGAAGTGTTGATCAGACATTAGCCCAAGCATTAAAAAGAGGCAAACTCCTAATTCCCTTCTTGGATCACATGGTTTGTTATCACCCAGCAAAGATGTAAACCAAAGTAAGTCCATGAGCATCACTTAAAGCATTTTAGGGTGCCCTGGACTTGGCTGTTGTTTGATCAACACTTGAATATTTTTCTCAAAGTTAGAAAACTTGTTAAAGTTGGTAGATCCAAGGTATGTATTGACAGTACTGTGGATTTAGTAGTCTTGATCTACTCTGATTCTCAATTAAAAATATGTGAAAACTGTGTTTTCCCTTGTGTAAGCAACCTCGCACTTTTATAGCATATGGCTATGTTCAATCAAGGAATAGTCAAAATGAAAATTGCATAAGTGAAGAAAATAACCCGTATAAATTTGGGAAAGTAAAATGCACATTTCATTAAAACATGTCTTAGAGAAGGGAAATTCCATTATAGAAATTGCAACTACATTATAAAAATGAAGATTCATGGTTTCAACTTTATCTGAAGCCTATCCTTGGAGGTCTTGTCAGCTTGATTAGCTGCTTCAGTAGGAGTCACCTTTTCTTTCTCCTTAGGAGCTTCCTTTGCAGGCATGGTAATTGAAGCTAAAACCAGTTTAAAACCTTAGGAAGTTGCCCCATCTTGTGGAATCTCTACAGTCTTATCTGAGGGCCTACCCACATTAGAGGAGGTTTCCTTGGGAGTTTCAGATTCTTTTGCTTGCTCCTGCTGATTGGGAGGAGGAGGATCCTGAGGCTATGTCTCTTCAATAGGGTCAGCAACTGTAGAGGCTGCTTCACCTTGAGTGGGAGGAAGGTCCGAGGCTCGTATGGCTGGTGGGTAGTAGATTTTTTCTGGCCTTCTTAGCTCAGAAGAAGCCTCAACTCCAGCCTGGTTGAGGGCTTCATTCCAAGTTTGAGCGCAATAGGTTGACACACTGCTAGGACCTCTGCCCTAAGGGTTTCCTCAGTCTCGGCTACTCTGACGTCGTAACTGTGCTGCTCAGCCTCATCCCTAGCCTTCTCGGCCTCCCTTTTAGCTTTCTCGGCCTCATCTTTAGACCTCTCGGCTTGATCTTTCAGCTTTTGGACTTCTGCTAACTTCTTCTAAAGGGCCGCTATTTGCTCTTTAGAAGAAGCCAACTGTTCCTTGGCATCACGCAAGAGCAACCTCTAATCCTCGGCTTGCTTTTGAGCCCCCTCCAGAGCCGAGTCAGCACTTCTTCTCGCCTGTTCCTCCTCTTTCAGTTTCTTCCTCAGATCCTTGTTGGATTGATCAGCGATGTTAAACGACTCCACGACTATCATGCGCCTAGTCCTCTCATCGTCCAGCTACCGGTAGCAGGAATTGGTTATCTCCTCAACCCTAAAAGTAGCTTGGACAGCCTGAAAGAAAAGGGTTAGTAACCTTACAAAAAAAAAATGTACCATGCCCAGAGATCTTTTAAGGTTAAGGAAAACCTCATGCCTCCTGATAGACAATAGCTCGGCCATATCAGTGGGAAGTAGTAAAGCCTCCTCCAAAGCTAAGGCCACATGGCATCCATTGCCTCCATGGAAATCCCTGATGGATGCATTATCCCTTAAGGGCTCACCGTTGAGCATCAGAGCTGGAAGCCAGGCCTGAGGCTCAGGTGGCTGATTGTCTCTCCTCTCTGAGCCCCTCTGCCCTGCTTGTCTAGTCTTTTGCTGCTTTGCAGCCCGTTGGGTTTCTTCTTTAGGCGAAGGGCGAGGTCTCCCAGCCTCCAATACATCCTTGCCCTTCTTCTCTCTTTCTCTTCGGGTCAGTAGGTTTAACCCTGGGTGGCAAAGATGGCTGAGGAGGAGGAATAGGAAGTTTGGGAGGAGGAGGAGGAAGTTTGGGCTGAGTCGATTCCCCAGGTGCATCTTTTTCGGGCTGGGATTCTATTATGTCCAGCAAACTTCTCTTAGATTTCCTTTGGATACCCATCTCGTCCAAAGCGCTGATACCTACTTGTTGTTGATGGTCAAGGTCAGCTAATGTACTCTCGGGGGATAGAGGTCGGTTGAACACCTCAAATTCGTCCTGGGAGTCTAATAAATTTACAATCCCCTCTAGTTCTTCTTCTTCCTCTTCTTTTTCTTCCTCTCCTTCCTTAACAACGGGTTGGGATGAGGATGCTCCTACTGAAGGGATGCCCACAAAGAGTGGTTGAGTAAAGGGTGTACCCTCTGGGATTGGAACGCCCTCAGGAACGATGAATCCTTCGAAGGCCACGCTAATACGGGGAAGACGAGGATCTTTGGCTTTTATTACACACTTGGGGGATTGGAATCTAAGGGAAATAGGCTTATACCCAAGGATTATATGTGTTGCTCGTAATTGGCCGTCGGCTTTGTTTACAAACACCTCGAACAGTAGAATTTTGTCTAGACTCTCTCTATTGACTAAGTTGAGCCGAGGTTTGGTAAAGCGTCTGTCTGAAAAATCATTAAAACGGAAGGAAAATTTGTTAGAAGCAGAGATAGTGTGAAATAAAAGGGAAATATAAACCAAGGTGCATAAATTTACGACTAGGCCCCTACCTGGTGTTCCCTCCTTAGTCGAACAGGATAGGCTATCATGCCATTCCCCGGAAAAGATTAAAACAATCTTCCTTTAACTCCTTGTTTGACGTAGGGAGGCATTGGATTAGCCTTACTTTGGGATACCTTGACTTAAGGTAGTATCCCTGCCCCTTCAAATGATGTAGGTTGTATACCCAGTTGACATCATGGTGTGTCAATTCCAGGTTCATTCTCTCGTTTAGGACTTCTATACTCCCTAATACCTTGAACATATTTAGGGCACATTATGTGGGGGATAGTCTAAAGAACCTAAGGTAGCTCCTTGTGATATTACCCATAGGGATAGTCATTCCTCCCTCTATGAAGGCGATCATTAGGATGACCACCTCTCCCTATTTCCTATCGTTTGCCCATTCTCCTTGGGCAGCGTATCTCATGCCCACTGTTGGTGGGATCCTGTACTTAGCCCTAAATCTCTCTCTATACTCCTTGGATTTAACTAAACGCTTGAATCTACCCATTTTCTAAGAAGTTTTGAAGAGAAATCAACAAGTTTGAAACGAAAAATAGAGCCGAGAAGAAAAAAGTGTGATGAAAAGAGAATATATGGAAAGAAACAAAACTAAGAGGGTTCGAGGAAACTTACAAGTTTGAAAAGAAGGTCCTTGGACAAATTTTTGGTATTTGTAGACGCACGAGGGAGTGAGAAAGAGTGGCAGGTTCAATGTATGAACTCTAGAACTATGTGATTGATGGAAGTAGGGAAAGGAGTTGATTTAAGAAGCTATTTATAATGGCACAGAAGTTACAAGCGGGAAAATTCCTGCTCGTAACCCCAAAAAATTCTCCACCGTTAGATTTGCATCGTGCCGTTGAACATAAGGGACAAAAGTGCCGTCAAAATTTAATGAGGGCGCGCTCTGGACGCCGAAGCATCAGGAGCGTGCCTTGAGCAGGTAAAAAGGCATTTGGGAGTTCGTATAGACGGGGTATAACCAAAAACAGGGTGGGCTGATGATATCAAAATCCTTATTTCCTCCCGAGGAGTCGAAAAGCAAGATTTTGAGGGGCTATTGTGGGGGCCAGATAGCCAGAAGGTACTATTAAAACTGTATATATTGGGCCAATGGCCCAGTCCGAGGATATTTACTTGTCCGAGGATGGTCAAACAATGTTATTATGGGAATGGTAGAAAAGGAAGAGATAAGGATATAGTCCAAAAGATGTCCGAGGAGAGAAGTCATATCGGAAATGTGGATCTGAGATTAGTAGGAATGTCCTACCGCCCTGAACATCCTACTAGGTTGCATCACGGTTAGAAGTCAGACATTGGATATGAGAGGAGTAGAGGAAGGCAACAAATATTTACAAAAGCTGCTACCTCCACATTAAATACTCTGCAGCTAACTCCCTAGCCACATTAATGTGGAGGTGATACCTAAACAGTGCATTTCAGCCTTACAGCTACTACATGAAGACTTATGGGAAGGGTTGATGGGACAAGTATCAACATCGACCATCCTGCATACATGTGGAAGGTGGAGATGAAAAAGAAAGGGAGTATATAAGGGAAGGGTGGCAACCAGAATGGGGGATCGAGAATTGATGAGAAGAAACACTATAACGTCTAATAAACAAACTTGAAACTGAACTTGAGAGTAATACTGAAGATCAGACCTCCTCGGACTTTGCCAAGGATAATTTTTCTTCAATACGTTCCTTCTTCTTTTTATTCTCTTATCATAAGGAAAGCACCTGGACGACCCTCGACACTTGGGAAAATTCTAGAGAGATCTATCTACAATGAGCTAGTGAATTGAACCACGTGTTATTATTTCAAGGTATGAGTAAGATCTTGGTTCATCGCTATAACTTCCTACTAAGCACTTAACTTCCAACGACAATTATAGAAGATAAGATTGAATATTCTAACTCCTATAGTGATTGTGGAAGTTAACCCTGAACCTTCTGACTTCCTCAAATATAGGGGAAGTTACGAAACCAGTAACCACTCCAAGAACACACTATATAAACACTCATTCACATTAAATGAAGGTAAGTTTTAGACAACTCCCAAAAAGTTAGAACTCCAGAATTTAAGAGAGAAACTAACTTAAGCATCGGAGGGTTCTTGGCCGATTCACCCCGGTCATCTTTGACCACGTGTTTTCCTTTTTAGGCCTTTCAAGCAATTATTAGATCATTGAAGTCCAGAGCATTCAGTCTACTGATTTTCTGTGCATCATTAATTATTATTATTATTATTATTATTATTATTATTATTATACAAATAGTGCACAATTGGACAAACTAAAATTGATAATTTCATGGATAACAATAAAAAAAAAATTCCCATTTTTTCAAATAAAATTATATTTATTTAATAAATAGCTATTTTATATTTTCAAATATACAAATATTATATATAAATTTGGTAAAATTTTAATACACATTTATTTGCCTTTCTTTGTAAGTGTATCTCATGTATATGCATGAGATTACAAGCTAGTTCAAAATATATGTTTCTCTAGAGTTCCAGCAAGCTCAATTATTAAAGATAATTCTCCAAAAAAAAAAAAAAAGATCAACTATTAAGGTCTCTTGATGTCAAATAGAAGATATGAACAAAAGATATATGTTCATTGAAATTGATAACTAAATCTATCTAATAAAAGCCTCTTTTATTTACCAAATATAAATATTTATTTTATTTTAATTTGTAGAATAAGTAGGACAAAAAAAAAATTGTAGAATAAGAGTTAAGAGATGGACACTGTTATTACATATGTCATTTATGAAAAATGATTTTTCTTTTTTTTTTGTATTATTGTTACATTTTTTTAATATCTAACTTATATATGTTTAGGAGTGTAATGACGTTAAATTATTATTTATATATGTTTAGGAGTGTAATGACATTAAATTATTTAAAATTGATTAAATTTTTATACATTAGAAATTTAATAACTATTAGTATACTTAAACATTGTAATCTCATAATTATTTGATAAAAATATTTAAAGAACATTAATGATGATCAATATGATTTAAAGGGTAATTCATAGTTTACAAATTGATTGGATGAAAAAAAGAAGCTTTTTTGGTGTAAATATTTTTGTTATATATGAGAAAATAACATTTATTAAATCATGTTATAAACAGACTTTATGTATAAATAACATACATAATAGGTTATTTGAATATATATTTATACACACACACTATTTATAAGAGGATTGTCCTCTTTGGACTGGATTTTTATGTGGTCAAGAAATACCCATAAATCTTACGTTTAATAAGAAAAAACTTAAAGACAACCCGGTAAAAATATATTTCCAACTCTACTTAAAATCCTTACAAAATAGGACACTCTCCTACTTCATGTCTTCAAAAAAAAGCTTATCCAATTTTTTTTTTTTTTTTTTTTTAAAGGGGGTGAAATTAAAACACTAGACCAAACAAAAAGCCTCATCTATATATATATATATATATATATATATATATATATATACACTAGCCTCTAAGCATGCACTCACGTGTGTGCTCAGAGGTTCTTCTATTTTTTGAAATAAAAATTAATAATTTGCATTTATTATAATTTAATTTTTTTTTAATTTTTCAAACAAATAAAATGATAAACTTTAGAGATAAGCTGTAACTGTAATATTTTTTTGAAAGTGAAGGGAAAAAAATCCTAAATTTTAGGAATTCTTTTTTTGAATTCAAAATCAAATTTGCTATTTGACATTTATAACCCTATTTCTAAATGAAGTTATCCTTCATTAATGAGGGTATTTTTGAACTACATAAAATTCCAATTGAAAATGGAAAATCCTCTTATATATGGTACTAGCCTCTGAGTACGCGCGTGAGACTTTTTTATTTTTTTTGGTAAAAGTTAATAATTTGCATATATTGCAGTATAACTTAGAAATATATATTTTTTTATTTTTCAAACAAATGATAAACTTTTTTTTTTTTTTTTTTTTTTGAAGAGGAAAACATCCTCAAATTTCATTAGATAGAATTAGAATCGAAGTACAATGCCTCCCAGCTGGGGGAGGGAAATCTTTAATCCATACAACTTCATATATAATATCTTTGGCGTATCTAGCTAGTGCATGGGCCGCTGTATTGGCGCTCCTCCTTGTAAACAAAACTTGCGACCATCTAAGCCCACTTAGCATGCAAGCCACGTCCTGGATAATGTGTCCCAACCAAGATGAACAGCTTTTTCGCAGGCTCAACGTAGACATGATGGCTTGGTTGTCTCCTTCAATAACAAGTTCTGTAAATCCACACTCTATCGCAAATTCCACCGCGTGACGGCAAGCCAAGACCTCTGCCTCATCACTGCACGCCACTGGAGGTCCCTTTGCCGATAGAGACGCCATGACTTCCCCTCTATCATTGCGGATAATGGCTCCAACACCAGTACATCCCAATTCTTGGAAAATTGAAGCATCAAAATTAAGCTTGAACCGGTTTAAAGGTGGTGGCTTCCATCTCATCGGATTTGGAATTGTTGGGAGCGTTGAACACTGGGCGGAAAGCTGGTTGTTAGCGCGCTTGAACTCCTCTGTAAAGTCTCGTGCTTGCTTGATAAGAATCTCAGGTGCTTGCATTTTCTTCCCATGTAACAATGCATTTCGTTGATTCCAAATGAACCAAGCCTGAACTAAAAACTGTTCAAGCTCATCAGTGTGAAGCCGGGCAATCAACTCCTCCATTACCTGAACCATATCGTCTTGGTCCCCTGTGCATTTCTGCAAACGCACCGAGCATCCGGCCCAAACGTCCCGAGCCACCCCACAATTCCATAACGCATGGATTCCCGTTTTAGCTTCAGTCTTGCACACCTCACATCTGTTATCTTGAATAATCCTCCTCTGAACTAGATTCACACGGGTAGGCAAAATGTTACGACAAGCCCGCCATCCAAACACTTTTATTTTGTTCGGCACTTTCAACTTCCACAGAGTCTTCCAAACGAAACCACCCACAACCCCATTGGAACATTCTGCCCACTCCACCTCCCTTTGCAATTGTCGTGCCACTTGGTATCCTGACCGTACCGTATACTCCCCAGACTTGTTAGGAGTCCAAAACAAAGCATCGATTATATGTCTTCTACTGAGAGGTACACGCATAATGGCTTCCGCATCCTCTTTATTGAAACTTTGCAAAATAAAACCTCTGTCCCACCACCTTGTATCCGGGTCTATGATATTAGCAACCATCAAGTCTTCATCTACATTTTGCGGTAGACGTAGCACCTTATTAGAGGGATGGTTAGGAATCCACGCATCTTTAAAAACCCAGATTGAAGCTCCATTACCAACTCTCCAACATGACCCCCGTTGAATTATCGGTTTGGCTGCTAAGATACTCTTCCAAGTGAAAGAGCTAGTGGGGGAGTCGGTGGCTTCCAAAAAATGACATCTAGGAAAGTACCGTGCTTTGAGACACTTAAAGAGTAAGGACTCTTGATCTTGCAACAATCTCCACCCTTGTTTTGCAAGCATAGCCAAATTAAATTGACGCAAGTCCTTGAACCCCATTCCCCCTTCCGATTTTGGTCTAGTTAGCTTGTCCCAACTCAACCAATGGATCTTCCTCTCATTTCCAATCTGCCCCCACCAAAATTGAGCACATAAAGCTTGAAGTTCTTCACACAATTTGACTAGCAGTTGAAAGACTCCCATAGTATAGGTTGGTATGGACTGTGCCACTGCTTTGATCAGTATTTCCTTTCCTGCTCGAGATAAAGTTTGCCCTTTCCACCCTTGAAGCTTTTTCCAAACTTGATCTTTCAGAAAGGAAAAAGTATGATATTTTTTCCGTCCCACTAAAGTCGGTAGACCCAAGTATGATTCAAATCTGTCCACTTCACTTACTCCCAACAATGCCTTGATCAAATCTCTATTCTGAGAAGAAGTATTACTGCTAAAGAAGACCGACGACTTATCCATGTTTATGCATTGACCTGAGGCTTCTGCATACAGCTGCAAAATCTCCAAAACTACCCTGGTCTCCTTATCTGTGGCTCGGCAAAATAATAGGGAATCATCTGCAAATATGAGGTATGAGATACGAGGGGCTCGCCTGCAAATGGATACACCCTGAATATTCCTTTCTAGTTCTACGTTCTGCAAAAGAGAAGTAAATCCTTCTGCACACAACAAAAAAAGATATGGTGATAGAGGATCTCCTTGACGGATTCCTCTAGATGGGTGAATCATGCCAAAAGCTTTTCCATTAATTAAGATTGAAAATGAGGGTGATGTAACACAACTCATTACCCTATCCACCCAATCATCAGGAAAACCCAGCTTAAGCATTATCCTTTTTAGGAAGTCCCATTCAACCCTGTCATAAGCTTTGTTGATATCAAGCTTCATGGCAAGTGTCCCAGTTTTGCCTTTTTTACGACCATGCATCGTATGAAGAGCTCCATAGGCCACAAGCACATTGTCTGTAATCAATCTTCCTGGCACAAAAGCACTCTGAGTTGGAGAGATGATATGAGGCAGCACTTGTTTCAACCTGTTGGCTAGCACCTTTGCAATAATTTTATAAATGACATTACAAAGGCTAATAGGCCGAAAATCAGAAACTTTAACAGGATTTTTAATTTTTGGAATAAGCACAATATAGGTATGATTTAAATCAGGAATCAAATAACCAGTATTAAGGAATTCAAGAACAGCAGCCACAACATTATCACCAACAATATGCCAAAACTTTTGATAAAAAAGGGCATTCATACCATCAGGTCCAGGAGCCTTTGTAGGTCCCATTTGGAACACAGCTGCTTTAACTTCATCTGCACTGAATTCTCTGGACAAGGTTTGTTGCATTTCAGTTGTCACCTTTTGTTGTACTGCCTCTAGACATTCCTCAATCCGGTTGCAAGAGCCAGTGGAAAACATATTATGAAATTAAGCCACAGCCACCCCTGCCACTTCTTCTATATTCTCACACCAATTTCCTTGTGGGTCCAGCAAACCCTTAATAAAGTTTCTTTGTCTTCTCTGAGAAGCTTTTGAGTGAAAAAACCTTGTGTTCTTATCACCATGTTTGATCCAGTTCACCCTAGACCGTTGAGCCCAATAAACTTCCTGCTTCCTCAGCCATTCATCCAACTCCTTGCTTGCTTCAATAAACTCATTTTGGCGTTGTATGGTTGGTGGAGCACACATCAACCATTCAATCAGCTTCTGAAGAGTTTTAATCTCCTCTGTGCCAGGATGAGTCTTTGAAGCCCCCCAAGCCCTCAAATCTGAGCTACATCCTTTGATTTTCAACCTGACCGAATCTAGAGCTGACTCACCACCAAAACTTTTTTCCCATGCATCTTGGACCACCTTATCACAGTCATCCTACAGCAGCTATGCCTCTTCAAATTTGAAGCCACGTTCCCCTCTGATAGTCCTTCTTTGATTTACATGGTTCTGAAGAATCAACAGTAAATGATCCGAGGCATGTGAAATGATATGCTTGACAGTGGTTTCGGGAAATTTCGACTTCCATGCCTCATTAGCTACAGCTCTGTCCAGTCGTTCCCTTGTATTGGCAGCCCCAGGTCTTCTATTATTCCATGTGTAAGGATATCCAATGAAGCCTAAGTCAACAAGGTGACATAATTCCAGAGCTTCACGAAATGCATCAATTTGTCTAGGTGGGGCTGGTCTGCAACTTAACTTTTCCGTCGAACTCAACATTTCGTTAAAGTCCCCGATACACATCCAAGCACCATCAACATAGGAGCAAATATGGGAGAGAAGGGTCCATGATTTGAAACGATCTTTTACTTCCGGCCAGCCATAAAAACCAGTTAACAACCATCTAAATCCATCACTCTCAGTCACCCATGCAGAAATTTGGTTTTCCGAAAATTTAAAGACATCCAACCTAGTGTTTTCCTTCCAAAGCATAGCAAGTCCGCCCCCCATCCCCGGTTTTTTAACTGCAAAACAGTTCTTGAAAGGTAACTCACTACACCATTTCTTAATACCTTCAATATCGAGCCGAGTTTCCATGAGGAAACAAATGTCAGGAGCTTGTTCTTTCACAATTTTGTGAAGACTGCGAACTGTCCAAGGGTTCCCAAGCCCTTGGCAGTTCCAACTCAGTATTTTCATTGCTCCCGGCAAGGGTGGTTCACCACCCCTACCGATAAATAATCAGACTCACCAACTTCAACATCAACCTTTGAACGTTTCTGAAAACCAACTTCAGTCTCTGTATTACAATCCTCAAACAGAGCATCTCCCAGTTCTCTCTTGCCCATCGTGGGCTTAAGAATATTACTAGCTTTGTCTAATGGCCCAACGTCCATTCTAACCATTCTAGTCCATGTACCCTTTGGCTTAGTGGGCTTTAGATCCGTGTGGCCCACCACTGAGTTGACTGTACTTGGCACACCATTTGAACCTATAATTAAATTTGGAACCAAATCTCCACACAGCGGTGATAGCGTAACAGGTGAATCATTGTTTGAATTTTGAGCTGCATCTTCTCCCGAGATTCCCTCCGAAATATCCGGTACATTCCCTCCAATCCTGAGATTTCCATTCTGGGATTTTCGACGTTCCAAGGAAGTTTGTGCCTCGGTCAACGTCGTTGCCGCGTCTGGTACCTTGCTTCTTTCCTTGTCTTGATCATCAAAACTACCCATTGACGCAGCTCTAGGTGGGCTGTCTTGACTCCGCCGTGGTGGAGATTTACGCCGTCCACTGTCTACTTTCAACCAATCTCCGTATTGATAGTCAATAGCTTTTTCCGTCTTTGATGCTGAAAAATGCGCTGGGCAGTGGCAGATATCATGACCGAGGACCCCACAGTAATGGTAGAACATTGGCATCCTTTCATACTTATACGTGACCCAATGGTGCTTGCCGTCTGATCCCAGCAAAAACCCGCCTCTCCTCAATGGTTTGGATATAGGTAGGGCCACCCTAACTCTCAAGAAAAAATTTTGTTCATCCATGCGTCGTCGGCGCTCCACATCCTCTACCCTTCCCATCTTATTTCCCACCTCCCTCGCCACGCTTGGAGACATCATATCGAAAGGCACCCCCCAAATTTGGACCCACAAAGATGCGTGCTCTAGAATCACATTGTTTGCACTCATGCCTGTCCTCCACCGAGTGAGCATCAAGAGTTGATTATCGAATGTCCATGGTCCTCCCCTCAAAATTCGTTCAAGTTCATACTCTGACTGAAAACATGAATTGAAACAGATTGTTTCCAACCTCAGAAATCTGCAGCTCCTTGTCAAACCCCCACGCTCTTCTCAACGTGTTTTTCGCCATCCTCCTATTAAAGGGCTTGCACGTTAAGAACTTCCCTATCAAGCTCAGAACACAACTATCTATCCCCTCCATCCTGCCCTCATCAGAGACTTGTATATCCTCTTCCTCTTCAGACGTTAACTTCAGACTACCCATGCTTTCAATAACATCCTCTGCCATAGTCCCTGTTATACTTACTAAAAGATACAGCCAAAACTATAGTAAAAGCAAAGATTAGAAAATATTGTAGAGTTTGGAAAAGATGAGAAGGAAAAACCCTTGGAAGAAAACCAAGGGAGACAAGACTCGTTTTCACGAGAGAGAGAGAGCTCCTACGGGAGGAGAGATATTTTGTAAATTCTTTTTTGAATGTGAAAGGAAAAAAAATCCTAAATTTTAGGAATTCTCTTTTTGAATTCAAAATGAAATTTGTTATTTGACATTTATGACCCTATTTATAAATGAAGTTACCATTCATTAATGAGTGTATTTTTTAACTGCATAAATGTCCAGTTGAAAGAGGGGAATCCTCTTATATATAATATAGATAGATAGATAGATAGATATATATATATATATATATCTTGCGCCACCTTGAAAAAAATTTTAGCTCTGCCACTACAACCATCCATCCCAAAACATCATTATCACGAACCCATCCCCACACAAACTCACTGCCAAACATAGTTATCAAAACATGAATTGTATCATGAATTGATTTTTTTTTTTTTTTTTTTTTTTTTTTTTTTTTTTTTTTTTTAGTATTGTGCATTGTATTGTATGTGTATTGTAAGATACACAAACATTTCTTAATGTCATAATTAACTCAATTATAGATAGATAGATCAAGATATATATATATATATATATAATGTATAGTTATTATAAAATTGGGAACATATTTAATTCAATGACTAATTTAATTACTATTTAAGCAATAATATTTGAACAAACTAACTAAATAAATCAAATAAAAATATGTTTACACAATCTTCATTGAAATTGGTCAAACTCCAAAATGGTAATATATTATTATATATAAGACTCTTTTTTTCTCATCGTATTCATTATCTTACCTAATCAATTTTTCTCCACAGTCAAACTTAATATTACCATCATTTTTTTCATCTTACAAAATAATCTCAACGTTGACATCTTTCTCTTGTCCATTTTCTTCTTTATCATCTTCAACATCTACTATCTATTTTGATTATTTGATTTCAAATAAAATTTTCTATATGTTTCTTGTTGGCATTCAAGTTTTTTGGACCTATGACATCAATGTAGGAAAAACATTTACACTTCATATAAATTGAACTTTGTACCTATCTTTTTTTTAGGAGAGGGAAAGATTAAGAAAGAACTCAGGAAAAGGTTATTGAATGGCATGGGCTCAACCACAAGCTAGTAACCCAATAATTTTGTGTTAAATTAAGTCAGAGCACTAATGTTAGCAAAAATCTAATTTAAACTTATATGTCTAAGTTACTTGGTGGTAATGATGCCCCAAAGAGCAACGAAGGTTGGTGACATACTGGGGAATGTTCTTTAGTATTTTTTTTTTTTTAAGTAAATAAAAATGAAAGACTTGTTTTTGGAAGTTGTGGGTTCTTTTTTTTACAGTACCTAGGCCCAAATAGGAAAAAGGATCCTGGGCCTGATATTTGTTATTTTGTGGACTAGGCTTGGTTCACCGCAATTGTGTTGGGCTGACTACGAACCAAGTTCTGCACAAAACATGATTCCTACAACACATACACATTTATACATACAAAATATATACGTATTGTATAGTAAGGAAATAGTAAAGGAATAATAAAAAGGTAAATAAGACATCAGGGATTCTAAGAATGATAAATAATATTTCATTATTTTTTTTTAGTTTTAGTACATTGGGTCCTTTCTCAACTAGGACATGTCACAAGGTTCAAATAAGTTCAAAAGTCACAAACTTAGATAGTTCTTTATAGGCTTCTAAGACTTGTGAGGTTTGAATCCCTTTGAATCCAAGTGTATCATCTAGTGTCTATCTCAGGATCCCTCACAGTGTTTTCCCTCTTTTCTCATTTTTTGAATTCTAAAGAAGTTTTTCAAATGATCTTTTTACTCTAATTCTCTATTGCTGACTGGTTTTGCTGATGGCTTCACCCCCTTTATAGTACCTTCCTAAGATTTTTGGTATTCTACTGATTCCCTCCATTTGCTGCCTTAGGTACCATAACCAATGTTGTGTCAGCAACATTGATGGCTAGTCATTTCCTTATTTTCTCATTATTTTCCCCTTTTGAGGTTTCCCCCCAAAAAGTCCCAAACTGACCTTCCTCTTTTGGGAGATCTTAAGAGTTGATTTTCAATCTTTTCTTCTCAAAGTTTCTAGATGCTCCTTTTCAGACTCACCTTTTTGGCTACTTCACCTTTCGTCATTTCCTCTAAATGGGCAGATTCCTCCCTATCAAGCTGAAAGATCTCCAACCACCTTCCTTCATAGTCCACCTTCCTGCATTGCCCAAGGTACCAGGCTTCTTTTCATGAAGTGCTGATTCCTAAGTCATCATCCTTTTTCTGAACCATGGGCGACTAATGGGACATGCCTATCATCGTTCCTTGTGTCCATAAGCATGCTCCCTTGAGTTGTCCAAATCCTAGTTGATCCATTTCTGCATTTCTTGAGGATCCTAGGTTTTTGGGAGTCCCAAGATATCCTGGTCCAGTCCCTTTTTAGGCTCCCTAGAAAATTTTTCTCACAAAGGCTGGGCTGAGCTTCTTTTTTCCTTTTCCTTTCTTTCTAAGGCCTAAAGCTTGCCCGTTCATGTGTTCGGACCCCCTCCTACTTATTTTAAGTGGACCTTGATTGGCGGATTTGGGCCTTGTCCTTTCTTTAAAGGCCAAATGGGTTCTAAATTTCAATTTTGTAATGTTTTGGGCCTTGACGCAATGCTTGTGATATTTTGGACCTCAACAGTAGCATAGTTGGATTAGAAATGTTGTTAAAGCAAAATAGGAATGAGAATTTAAGGGTCTCTAGTAGAGATTGACCATACATTCCCATAATCTATTACATAGTAGACTGTTTTTTTTTTTTTTAATCATAAATTTAGATAGTACAAAATAGAATTAACAAGACCAAAAAAATGCAAAATGCATTGTCATGATTAGGAAACTGCAAAATACATTAAGAAAAATTCCTTAACACCCCTTGAACTTTAGGCCAGTTGCCTTGACTCCCCCCTGAACTTTTATTTTTGCTAATTTAGAACATGAACTTCACACATGTGCCAAATTGTTATTTCCATTGGACTGTCATTTAATAAACTAATGTCCTACTTAATGCACGTGAACAAAAAATAATTATCAAGATTGTTTGCGATCAATTGAAAGAGAGAAAAACCTAAGGTTCAGTTTTGAGAGAAAAATTATTGAAGCAGACCATGCCAACTGTGGTCCCACTGGATATGAAGTTTATGGTCTTGCCACCGATAGCGCTGGTCATGGTCCTAACCATGGTATTCGTGGTCCCGCTGTTCATGGGTTTAGTTTTCTCTCTCTTTTGTGTGTATGTGTGTGTGTGTGTGAGAGAGAGAGAGAGAGAGAGAGATCAAATTGTTAACATGTGTTTGTATGTGGCTTTTTTTTTTGGTTAGAGAAATGTATTGATTTGGATTGAGAGAAATACAAAAAATGTTGAATGTGTAGACACCTCATTTTGTACCTGTTAATAGTCTTTGGTCTCCGACCCCAATGATGAGCTTGACATACGTCCACCAAGGGTAATTAAAGAGTTCACAATAGTTTGAAAGTAATCATAACTCAAAAGTGCTCAAATCGCTTTGAAAATGATGCTGAAAAATGACTTTTGCTCACTGTTTTGACTATAACTTTTAAACACAAATAATTTTTTAGTAAGGTTTGTTTCATTGGAAAGAAGACATCTTGGGCTTTAATTTGAACATAAACTTTGCGTGATTTGGATTTATATTGAGTGAGTTATGACTGTTTGAAGTTAGGCCAACTACGCAGTCGAAAATTAGGGTTTTTGGGATGGATGCGTGCGCATGCCTTGAACCTGCGTATGCAAACTCATTCCCAAACCTTCAGAACTTGAATTTTGGGCCCCCAAAACATTATTCTTTGATGGGGCCTAGTCCTTAGGTCCTTAGGAACGTCCAAAGACCTCTAAAAAGCCTAAAAAACCTTGTTTTAACCTATAAATACTTACCTAGTGTTTCCAATCAAAACCCTAGCTAAAGAGAGTTTATTTTTTGCTTCCGTCTTCTCTAAAAACCTAGTTCATCTTTTCTAAACACACCACAACACCTTTGCATGTTTTTCTAAATATTCAAAACATCTCTCTAGTAGTTTTCTTGGGTAGAAACTAGTTTTCTAAATTGTTCTCAAGACCTTTTCAATTAAAGTTGTTCTTTACTTGTGATTCCTAAAAACTATGGTGACTATTTAATTCTCTTGTTCTCTCAATCTAATCTTTTTGTTGTAGGCACTGAGGGATTGGTTAAATAAACTTAAACTCGGGATCCTAAACAAGGTGAGTGTTCTATTAATGATTTTTTCACTTGCTTGATAGGATTTAATGGGGATGAGAAACAAGTATAGTTCTTCCTTGAGTTGTCGTCCAGTTCATATAAGAAACTACAAAAATTGGGCCATCACCAGTTCATCCAAGGTGTTGTCCAAATCCAGAAAGGTCTTCCAGCACAAGGAGGTCATCCAATCTAAGAAGGTTGTCCATTATAGAAACACCTGGACGACCACTCAACACTTAGAAAATCTTCGGAATGAATTTATGCACAAAAGCTTATAATTTGAACCATGTTCTACTATTTTGAAGAATAAGCCAAATCCTTGTTCATCGCTTTAACTTCTCACTAAACTCTTAACTTCTAATGGTAGTTATAGAAGACAAGATTAAATCTTCGAACTTCTGTAGCAGTTGTAGAAGTTAAGTCCGAACCTTGTAACTTCCATGCAATTTGAGAAAGTTACCAATCAAGTAACCACTCCAAGGCTCACTATATAAGGACTCATCCGCTTCAAACAAAAGTAGGTTTCCACTGCTCCTCAAAAGTTGGAATTTTTGAGTTCTAAGAAAAAACTATTTCTAATCCATTGAAGCTCGGAGCATTCAGCCTACTGATTTTCTGTGCATCATCAGTTGGAGCCATTTGTGGGGAGATTAAATTTGTGTTTTTAAAATTTATCTTTCTTTGAAAAAAAGGTTGTATGGTCCGGACAAGGTCAATGGCCACTAGTCCAAGCCACCAGGAGAGTGGAAACACTTCTAGCCACCCCAATCGCGCTCACCAATCAGCGCCTATTGCGCAACCACCTTCCGTCCAACAAATGCAATCCATGGCAGTCGCCATGGCAGAGCTAACCCGTTAAAATCAAGAGTTGACTCGAGAGATAAACCAAAGAAAGCAGTGTCATGAAAGGTTCGTGAAAGGATAGGCTCAAAGTTAAGAAGTTAGAGAATGAGAAAATGTGGAGCACGAGAATCACTCAAAGGGGACAGCATCACGTAGGGTGCCGCATTTAGAAAGGGAAATGGATCAAATGAGCAGGGCTATGGACAAGATGATGGAGAATATGAGAAGGAGGAATCCTGTAGATGATTTAATTCGAACTGATTCCCCTTTCGTAGCTTCCATTAATAGTCATCCCCTACCTTCCAAGTTCAAGATGCCTTCGTTGGATTCATATGATGGAATGCAACCCATTTGACCACATTGGAACCTTCAAGACCACAATGCACCTTCAAGGAGTTCTAGATGAGATAATGTGTAGGGCCTTCCCAGCTACCCTTAAGGGGCTAGCACGGGTATGGTTCAGTAAAATATCTCTGAATACTGTTGGTTCTTTCGAGGAGTTGAGTAAGTTGTTCGTCAACAACCTTATTGGAGGGCAAAGGCATAAACGCTCCTCGTCCAGCCTGCTGACTATAGAACAAGGAGAAAATGAGAGCTTGCGGTCCTTCATCACTTGCTTCAACAGAGAAACCTTGACTATAGACGAGATAGACGATAAATTGACATTGGTAGCCTTCAACAATGGAGTTAGTTTAGATTTATTCATCCACAAGCTTTATGATCAAGAGCCATAAACCATGGCTGAACTTGTCCATTCAACCCAAAGTTTTATGAATGCAGAGGATGCGATCATTGCCAAGAAGAGAAAGAGAGCAGAACGAATGGAAGCAAACTTCTCACGTCATCCTGAACAAGGCCCTCGTCCAAAGAATGCTTGGACAGAAGAGAAGAAGGATAGAGACAACAGGAAGGCAGTTTCATCTTCAGGAAGTGGTCAGCATTACCCCCCCTTGAATGTTCCACTTGATCAAGTGCTTATACAGATCAAGGATGATCCATCCTTGAAGTGGCCAGAGAATATGAAGGGAGATCCTAACAAGCGCAATAAGAATAAGTATTGCCACTTCCATAAAGACCACAGGTATGACATGGATGATTGATATGACTTGAAGCAGCAAATAGAGAATCGTATTAGGCAGGGAAAACTGAGGAATTTTTTGGGACGAGATCATAAAGACGAGAAGTTGAAAGGAAAGGTAGAAGAGCCATCACGACCCCCACTTGTAGAAATAAGAGTCATTGTAAGAGGAACTTCAGCAGGGCAATCCTCTAAGTCAAAGAAGACCTACCTGAAGGTGGTATAGAACATCCAACTTTCTAGATGACCACCAAGGACCGGGGGGGGGGGGGAGGGGGGAGAGGGAGATGAGCAAGCCATTACTTTTACAGACAAAGACGCTAGAAGGGTCCATCACCCACATGACGATGCAATCATCATAACTTTGCTCATTGCAGATTACACGACTAGAAGGGTGTTGATAGAGAACGGAAGTTCAGCAGATATCCTGTATTATCCTACTTTCCAACAGATGAGGCTTGGACGAGACCAACTTCGTCCAGTGAATTCTCCCTTAGTAGGATTTGGAGGAATGAAGGTACAACTAGTGGGTACTATTACTCTACCTGTAGTGGTAAGAGCGTATCCACAACAGATAGCCAAAGAAGTAAGTTTCCTCGTCGTGGATTGCTCATCTTCCTACAACGCCTTCATTGGATGACCAACTTTGAATAGTTGGAAAGCAGCGACGTCCACCTACCACCTATCTGTCAAGTTCCTAACAGATATGGGATAAGGTAAGTACAAGGAGATCAATTAGCAACTAGGGAATGCTACTTAGCCATGTTGGCCATGGACGAGCATGTGTAGACGATGAATATAGAGGAAAAAAAGGTTGTTGCAGAGCCCATTGAAGTACTAAAACACATCCCTCTGGAAGAGGGTAATCCCGAGAAGTTTACTAGAATTGGAGAGAGTATGGAGAAGAAGACGAAGCAAGACCTCATCCAGTTCTTAAGAAAAATAATTGATGTTTTTGTGTGGAGTCATGAAGACATGCTAGGAATTGATCCAAGTGTCATTACTCATCGATTGAATGTGTATCCATCTTCCAAGCCTGTTCATCAGAAAAAGAAAGTCTTTGCTCCTGAGTGAGATAATGCAATCAAGGAAGAGGTCTAAAAGTTAGCCATAGCAGAATTTACTCGGGAAGTCTATTACCCGGATTGGTTAGCCAACGTGGTGATGGTTAAGAAGGTAAATGGCAAATGGAGAATGTATGTAGACTTCACTGATTTAAACAAGGCTTGCCCTAAGGATAGTTATCCTTTGCCATGCATTGATCAGTTGGTAGATTCAACGGCGGGTCATCAATTGCTAAGCTTCATGGATGCCTTCTCAGGGTATAATCAGATAAAGATGGACGAGGTAGATCAAGAGAAGACATCCTTCATTACCAGTCAAGGCCTGTTTTGCTACAAAGTTATGCCCTTCAGTTTGAAGAATGCAGGGGCAACCTATCAGATGTTGGTTAACCATATGTTTCATCCACAGATTGGACGGAATGTAGAAGTATATGTAGATAATATGTTGGTGAAAAGCTGGGACATGGAAAAGCATCTAGATGACCTTCAGGAGACCTTTGATACGCTGAGACGATATAACATAAAGTTGAATCTGAGCAAATGTGCCTTCAGAGTTTTGTCAGGAAAATTTCTTGGGTTCATGGTTTCACAGAGAGGAATTAAAGCGAATCCCGACAAGATCCAAGCCATTTTGAACATGGAACCACTAAAGAATGTCAAGGAAGTCCAGTCCCTCACTGGATGAGTTGCAGCTCTAAATAGGTTTTTTTAAAAGCTACAGATAAGTGTTTACCTTTTTTCAAAGTTCTCAGGAAGGCATTCGAATGGACAGACGAATGCCAAAAGGCCTTCCAGGATCTTAAAGTCTATCTTACCACGGCTCCCCTACTAAGTCCATCCACACCAGGTGAGGAGTTGTATTTATACCTAGCAGTGTCTCCACATGCAGTAAGTTAAGCATTAGTTAGAGAAGAAGGAAAGATACAAAAGCCTGTTTATTATAAAAGCCAAGCATTAAGAGGAGCTGAAGGACGGTATCCCATGATGGAAAAGCTGGCCTTTGCACTGGTAACAGCTTCCAAGAAATTAAGGCATTACTTTCAGGCTCATGTCATCAATGTCATGATGGATCATCCATTCAGGAAGACAATGAATAAGTTGGAAGCCGCAGGACGACTAATACAATGGGCCATTGAGCTTAGTGAGTTCGACATGAAGTATCAACTTAGAAATGCAATAAAAGCTCAAGCCCTAGTAGATTTCATTGCAAAGTTCACTCAAAGCCACAGTGATTTACATGAAGAAAATAAAACTAAGGCATGGATCGTCCATGTAGATAGGTTGTCCATACTATATGCAGGAGGAACAAGAGTTGTATTGAAATCCTCAGA
This sequence comes from Quercus aquifolioides, assembly GCA_019022515.1. Taxonomy (NCBI): domain Eukaryota; kingdom Viridiplantae; phylum Streptophyta; class Magnoliopsida; order Fagales; family Fagaceae; genus Quercus; species Quercus aquifolioides. The sequence continues at coordinate 36,399,254 of CM032328.1, forward strand.
AGGGGACAAGTTGAAGTATACAACTTGTCTGCAATACCAAACAACCAACAATGAAGTCGAGTATGAAGCCCTTCTTAGAGGGCTAGAATTGGCTAAGTCCTTAGGGGCAGAATCAATAATCGTCCAAGGAGACTCTCATTTAATCATAGGCCAAGTAAATAGAACATGTGAAGCAAAGGAAGAACGAATAAAGAAGTACCTTAGTAGGATGAAACGTCTTATTAAGAAATTTCAAGAAGCCACTTTCATTCAAGTCCCAAGGGAAGAAAACATGGAAGTAGATGCTTTATTAAAGGCAGCATCCGCAGATGGATCGGTGGACGAGCTTGATGAAGTCCAATACATGCCTAGCATAGATCTTCCAGAGGTACAGTAGATAGAAGGCCAAGGGAATTGGATGAACCCAATAATAGTTTACATAAGGGATGGAAGGCTTCCAGAAGAAAGAGATAAGGCCAGAAAGTTAAGGATTAGATCAACTAAATATGTCCTTATAGACGAGGTACTATACAAAAGAGGCTTTTCTCAACCTTACCTAAGGTGTCTAGCTCAAGATAAGGCAAACTACATCTTGAGAAAAGTTCTCGAAGGAGCATGTGGAAACCATTTAGGAGCGAGAGCCCTCGTCCACAAGTTCATCCGTGCGGGTTACTATTGGCCAACCATTCAAGCAGATGCTAAGGCTTATGTAAAGGTATGTGATCAGTGTCAACGTTTCAGCAACGTCCCTAGACAACCGTCAAAGTATCTCACCCCAATGATGGCTCCGTGACCCTTTGCATAATGGGGATTGGATATTTTGGGTCCTTTTCCAATGGGAACTAGGCAGATGAAGTTTCTAGTAGTGGGGATCGATTACTTCACTAAGTGGGTGGATGTTGAACCCTTAGCAAAAATCACACAGTAGAATGTAAAAAACTTTGTCTGGAAGAGTATTGTGTGCCGATTTGGGGTGCCTAGGGTACTAGTGTCAAATAATGGATGACAATTCGATAACACACCCTTCAGAGATTTCTACGAGCAACTTGGAATAAAAAATCATTATTCCTCATCCTTCCACCCGTAAGCAAATGGATAAGCAAAAGTAGCAAATCGATCCTTGTTGAAGATCATCAAGGCTCGGCTTGAAGGGGCAAAGGAAGTATGGCCATACGAGCTACCAGGTGTTCTATGGGCTTACAGGACGACTGTGAGAACTCTCACAGGAGAAACTCCTTTTAAACTAGCCTATGGAAGTGAAACAGTCATACCTGCAGAAGTACATGTGGCTAATCACAGGGTGATCAAGTATCAGGATAAGGAGAATGAAGAACAACTTCGTCTTAACCTCGATCTAATAGATGAGGTAAGGATGGAGGTAGAGTAGAGAACAGCAAGGTATAAAAACCTTATGGCTAGAAAATATGATGCAATGGTGAAATCCAGGCGCTTTAAAATTGAGGACCTCCTCTTAAAAAGGGTCTCTTTAGCAACCAGGAACCTAACTTATAGGAAACTGGGGCCTAATTGGGAAGGACCTTATAGGGTTATTAATTGCAAGAGGCAAGGATCATACTACTTAGAAGCCCTGGATGAAAGAAAACTGGAACACCCTTGGAATGTTGAGCATTTAAGGAAATATTACCAGTGAGGTATCATCCTGGACAAGCATCATCAAAGACGAGATCATCCTGGACAAGCCAAAGTTTGTTGTTTTCCATTACTTATGTTTACTTGTGTTCGTTATTAGTACTATATGTTGTTTAGTATTTTAATTCCCTAAAAAAGTGTTAGTTTCTAACTTATGCACTATCTAAGGACAAGTTTATGATAGATGAAGTCATGTACTTAAGGCACTAGCTTCTAAGCATGTGCCATTCTTGTGGACGATGTTTATGTTATGTTTGAAATATATATATATATATATATATATATTGTTGTGTGAATTTCTAACTTTCATGTTGTTTTCATTTAAACTAATCCACAACAAGGCTAAAGGCCCAAGATGAGTAAAATCTCTGAACGCAAGGATGTAATGTCTATAAGCTTTTCATAAGGATAAAGCAAAGAAAAATAAACCTTAGGTATACTCGTCTGACTAATGGACGAGGTAAACCTTAAGGTATATTTGTCTATTCAATTGGCAAGGTAAAACCTAAGGTAGATTCGTCTAATAAATGGACGAGCTAAAGCCTAAGGTATATTCGTCTAACTAATAGACATAGAAAAAAAAACACGCGCACAAAAATATTCAAAATCCATGGATGAACTTGACCAGTTAAACAATCCAATCTCTAGATGAGTAAATGCTAGAAAATGTCTTGCCCAAAGACGAAAATTAATGCGAGCTATAAGTCAAAATTATGGACAAAGAAAGTTGGCAAAAGAAATTTCATTCATAGACGAGTTACACATGCAAAATATAGTGAATGGAAATGTTGAGCATAAAAAATTTGTCCTAATATGGACGAACTGAATGCCTTCACAAAGTGGACATACCACACTTAAACCATTAGACATAACATGGACGATATAAACAGAAGAAAACTCGTCGATGAACAAAGTATAGCATGTTTAATAAAGAACAAAGAATGAAGATGAAAACAAACATTCATTCATATATATATATATATATATATAAGGGTAGACAACCATCGTCCAAAAACCCTTATAAAGTTAGCCTAAAAGGCAATTGTATCAAAACTCGCTTCAAAAACATGGACTAGTCAAATGTACTTAGACAAATTTAAATGGTCCAAAATAACAGGCCTCATATTAAGAAAAAAAAAAGAGGAAGATGACAAGATAATATTTCAAACGTCTTTCACTGTGGGTTATCTCCAGAATTAGGCTCATTTTAAGTAGGCTGGGTAGTGGCGTCGTCCTCGATGTAGACATCTTTAGAGCTCATCTGAAGGAGAGAGCTTACAACACCAATATTGAGCTTGATGGAGCTGAAGTCAACTTCAGGGAAGCGTTCCTCAGCGTCCATACGGAAGTCTTCAAAGCCAACAGCGTAGTTCCTATCCAAAAGGACAGTAAACTGGCTAGAAGCTTTGAACTCCTCAACAATGTCTTCTTTGGCCTTTTTGAGAAGGGCGCGCAGCTCGTCATTCCCCTTCTAAAGATGGTCAAGACGAGTATCCTTTTCGACAGCATCAGCCTTAAGCTCTTCAACAAGGTTCTTCAACTCCCTAACCTCGTCCATAACTTTGGCTGCCACCTCAATCTTACCCCTACTGTCTACCTGCACCTCACTAATCTTTGTTTCTAGCCTTATTCTATTTTGGTCCATCTCAGTAGCCTGCCTGAACGCTGCTATGAACTTTGACATAACCTATATATGCAATTGATTAAAGTTAATTAGACAAGAGATGTGAAGTGTAACAAGACAAAATGAAAACAATAATGAAAACATACCTTGAAGAAATCATGAACAGCAAAATGTTCAAATTCTTTCAAGGACATGTCATAACACACAGCCACATCCTTGTCAGTCACAGCCTTTTGAAACCTTTCCCAAGCAAGATCTTCATTCTCAAGAAGATTTATGGGAAGTCTTCTAGAAGCTGGGACGAGATGGTTACCACAGGCTTGGATGGAGTGACTCCAGTAGGTACAGACGAGTCCAGATCATGAATTTGGATGGACGGTTGTTGAGAGGTAGGGGGGATAACTAAGCCAGACTTGGTTCATGCTTCGCCTTCTTATTTGGAGCCAGGTTTGGACGACCCATGCTTCGCCTTCTTATTTCCTCAATGACTAGGAAGATTTCCCAAATCAATCGTCTTTGATAAACTTTTTTTTTTCCCAGCAGAAGGACAAGGCTGGGACTGAGCCTCTAGCAAGGTCACCTCATCCACTAATCATTTCCCTTTGTTTTCCTTCATGGTTGCCATCCCTGTGGAAGAAAGTGTTAGAGTCTAGTCAAAACAAATAATAAAAGAAGCTTTCTAAGTAAAACTCACATCTACGAGTAGTAAGCTCGTGGGCTAAAGCTTCAAGGGATGGTTTAGGTCCGAATCCCCAAGTTGCAAGATGTTGGAGAGTAACCAGAGAATGAAAACTTTTATCAGCAAACAAACGAGCCTTCTGGATGTGTTCAAGATGAAATCTGCTCAAGGAAGGTCGACTAACAACTAAAAAAAAATAAAAAATAAAAGATAGAGGAAGAAAAATGTTAGACGAATCCAAAAAAGATAGAAAATATTTAATAGGAAAGAAACATACCTTCTAGACAAAGGTACCCTAGTTCTCCAGTATAGGGGGCGAATGGATTCCCGCCAACCTCAACAGGGTTTCCAACCCAAAAACTAGAGACGAAGAAAAACTCTGTCTTCCAATTTCTATCAAATGTGGGAAGGGACTTTACTAACCTACAATCTTTACCCCTAGCCATGAACTAATGAAAACCAAGGGATTGACTAATCTCTGAGGGTTTGTAACAGTAAAGGAACTCATCCATAGTGAGAGGATGGTCCCCTTCAAACACCTCCCTCCATAAAATTTGCATAAAGACGACCAATCTGCATGCATTGGGATTAAGTTGACATACTCCTAAACCCAACCTAGTAAGTAACTCTCTAGCAAAAGGATTGAGAGGCAACCTAAGTCCCCCCAAGAGATAAGCCTCATAAACACCTATTCCAAAACGAGGGTCACAGCACCACTCACCATGGACGACCAACCTAGGGTTAAGATCGTCTGGAATTTTATACCAACTTCTAAGGGAAATAAGCCTTTTTCCATCCGTCTTTGAATGGACGCCTATAGCAAAGCTATACACGGTTTCTACCTCGTCTAAAGCGGTGGATGAAGGAACACTCGTAGAGGTACCAGCTTGCGACCTAGAAGCTGCACTCATCCTAAGTACTTCTTGAAGAACCTCTAAGGGAACCCCTGGAACTCTAGACATGTATTGTTTGTCTGTGGTGTTCCCTCCACTACTACTACTACTATTACTCCTACTGCCACTGTTACTACTGGAACCACTATCACTAGTATTGTCATGATACTTCTCTATCTCCCTATTATCACTATTGCTAGACGAGGATATTACAACTTTAGACATCTGAGAAAAACTTAAAGGAAAACCTAAAGACAAAGATGAAGAAAATACCTGTTTCTAAACAAGGAAGGCCAAGGACGCACGAAGACTTCTAGATGAGGAGTTGGATGACAAATGTCAGAAGAGAAAATTTTAGAAATATGAAAGGGTAGGAGAGAAATTCTACTATTTATAGGCAACGAGGCTTGGCATCTGAAATGGCATGACCAACCATGAGAAGCCACGTGGCATTTTTCTTGAAAGACGAAACAACATGATTGAAATACATCAAATTGGGCCACGTGTCCACAAAAAAAAAAAAAAGGCGTTCTGATAACAAACAACACAAGGACAAGGGGGCAACTGATGGGGATGAGAAACAAGTATAGTTTGTCCTTGAGTTGTCATCCAATTCATATAAGAAACTACAAAAATTAGGCCATCTCCAGTTCGTCCAAGGTGTTGTCCAAATCCAGAAAGGTCGTCCAGCACAAGGAGGTCATCCAATCTAAGAAGGTCGTCCATCATAGAAACACCTGGATGACCCCTCAACACTTAGAAAATCTTCGGAATGAATTTATGCACAAAAACTTATAATTTGAACCATGTTCTACTATTTTGAAGAATAAGCGAAATCCTTGTTCATCGCTTTAACTTCTCACTAAACTCTTAACTTCTAATGGTAGTTATAGAAGACAAGATTAAATCTTCTAACTTCTATAGCAATTGTAGAAGTTAAGTCTGAACCTTGTAACTTCCATGCGGTTTGAGGAAGTTACCAATCAAGTAAACACTCCAAGGCTTACTATATAAGGACTCATCCACTTCAAACTAAAGTAAGTTTCCACCGCTCCTCAAAAGTTGGAATTCTTGAGTTCTAAGAAAAAACTAACTTAAGCATCGGAGGGTTCTTGGCCGGTTCACCCCGATCACCTTTGATCTTGTGTTTCTTTCTTTTCAGGCCTTTCAAACAACCTCTAATCCATTGAAGCCCGAAGCATTCAACCTACTGATTTTCTATGCATCATCAGGATTAATATGCGTTTCTTGATATAGTTTCTTTAATTTTCTTATTTGTTTTATTTGTTATTTTTAATTCTTTTGACATAAGTTAATCTGATTTTAGCTTGTTTAAAATTAATCTGATTTTAGGTTGTTTATAATTAATCTGATTTTAGGTTGTTTATAATCTGTTCTTAGTGCTTATGTGGCTTTATTTAGTTTTTATGTTATGTTAATATGTTCTTTGCGTTGGTGTTAGTTTAATTATTCACGTGTTTTACTTGATTGTTATTATATTTATTTGATGCATGTTAATCTAACCATGATGTAATTATTTATTTATTCTAGTGTTTATCTTGTTAATCTCTTTGATTTAAACTTAAGTATGCAACCGATTTAACCTAAAATGTGATTTTTACATATTCTATGCTAAGGATGTGTACGCATACTCTAGTATGCGGGCGGATGTTTTCGAACGTGCGTACGCATGTTTAAGTATGATTATGCACATTTGGGCAGACTTTCTTGTTTCATTTCATTTAATTAATTTTTTTTCAAATGTTTTTTTTTATTTTTTTTTCAAATTTGAATTCTCTATTTTAGGTCACTTAATTGTGTTTAATTTTTTTCTATGTTTGTTTTAGTATTTTTTTTTTTTTCAATGTTTGGTTTATTTGATAGTCTTTCCTTATGTCTGTGATTTAATTGTTATCTTTTCCTTTTTAGTATAGGTTTAATAGTGGTTTTAATGTGTTTCATTTTCAGTTATTGTGTGATCTTTAACATGTTATGTGTGTCCTTTTAATTAAGTGCATAATGTATGTTTAGGTCAATGATTAGAGATCTCTTAATAAACTCTTTAATTAAATATGGCCTAGCAACACATAATGGAGGCCAACTCATAAGTTGGACAGTCTTGGATGTCTAACACATTCCCAAGCCATATCCCAACTCTGGACTCATAATTTGGTATGCAAACCTATGCATGTAATTAAGTGTCCCAAAAGACCCAATTTGGTTCCTAGACCTAAACCAGGTGGCGACTCCCAAATCCTCTGCCTCTGGTCCATTCGACTAAGGCGTACTTCCCAAAAGGGGACAAACTATGCAATGTGAGTCAACGTGAGACAATGCGCTTACAATGTGTTTTCTCTATTTGTCTTTCATGTAGCCTTTCTAGCAAGTGAGATCTACAATAGTTGTCCCTCCTACCCATACTGCTTTTCACCAACCATTACTTCCTATCTTATCGACATGTGTCCCTCATGATGTTCCATTTTCTGTAAACGTCTTCACCTGGTTTCCAATTTTCTCTTTCTCACTTCCTTTCATTTTTTCGGAAAGCATACAAGCTTTTGAAAGAAAGAGTAGTTTAACAGTTTGATCTCTTTCTCTCTCTCTCTCTCTCTCTCTCTCTCTCTCTCTCACACACACACACACACACATGTACGAAAGAGAGAAAACAGAACTCATAAACAGTGGGACCATAAACGACATGATTAGGACCACGGCCGACATGATCAATGGCAAGACTAGGAACTCTAGCTCTAGTGAGACCATATACAACATAATTTGGTTTGATTTTCTTTCTTTCTATCTTTCTCTCAAAACTGAACTATAGGTTTCTTTCTCTCAATCGGTTGTAAATAACTGATATTGGAAAATTTGTAGTCCATGCTATGCCACATGAGTAGGAAGTTAGTTTATTAAACGATATACTAATGAAAGCAACAATTCGGCAAATATGTGAAGTTTAGGTACTAATTTAAACAAAATAAGGGTTTGAGGGATGTTAGGGCAGGATGGTTAGTAAAGGGCAATACAAATAGGATGGATGACTACCTATAGAGTTGGCTTGCTCGAAAGGTTTTCCTGAAAGACATAAAGAAAACACACAACACATTCCGTATTTCTCTCTCTCTCTCTCTCCAACACAATATGTTTCTCTAACCAAAAAATAAAAAGGAAAAAAAAAAACAAACAAACAAAGCCACAAACAAACACCAATCAACAATTTGATTTCTCTCTCTTTATCTCTTGCATGAAAGAGAGAAAACTAAACCCACAAATAATGGGACCACAAATGATGCAGTCAATACCACAATCTTGTTTGAAGTTTGTGTACTAAACAAAATAAAATAAAAGTTTAGGGGATGTCAAGTCAATAACCATGTTTTGAAGTTATAGACCATTGCTGAGGGTCTATTTGGTTAGGCTGGGCATTGTGGGTGTCTAAAAGAACGTTCTTAAAACTCAAAACTATTTTGCTACTGCAACTCCTCAAAGTTTTTTTCACAAATGCTTATTTTAAACTCAAAAAACCATTTTGCAACAGGGTATACAAACGGATCCTAAGTCACACATGGGTAGTCCGATCTGAGTAACTATGAACTGGGAGGAAATCTAGGTTATTTTGCCTAAAAAATTGGGCTGTTAATATTATGTGAGAGGACCATTTGAACCGGTGGTTGAACCCATGGACCGCTGAATTGTTCGTGATTTAAAACATGGTTTTGAAACTCAAGTTTGACCTAGTTAAAGGTGAACTAGTTGGAAATCTAAAATATTTTCTGCTTTGAAAACCAAGCAATTAATATTATGTGAGGGAACTATCTAAACGGACCAATCGTGATTTGACCGAGCCAATTGTATGACTTTTATTTTTAATTTTTATAAAAGAAAAATTTAAAAGACACGCCAATCATCAAGGCACATGATTTATTTCTTTTAAGTCCAAGGCACGTGATTTATTTCTTGAAAGCCCAAGGCACATGATTTCTTTGTGTGCTATAATGAGGAAATATTAATTTTATTTAAGTTTGGTTTTCTATTATGTTGTTTAATAAATGGTTATCTTTTTATTTATTTATTTATGTATTATATCAAAATGCAATTGAATTTCATGAGGATAAAAATGCAATTGAATTTGTGTTATGATGTAGGAATTGTGGTTTTGTAAATGAATGTGCTTTGAAAATGGGGGAAAATAGGCTTTTACCCTAAATTTTAAACTATGCAGCAATTTATCCATGTTTTGAAACTATATAGCAGCGTGTCCCTCTTTTGGAACTCGATTTTTAGAAAATCGAGTTCCGCTTATAACTCGGCTTTACCATTTCAAAGTTATCTTCTGCACCTATTTGGTGTTTTGGCTATAACTTTTTGCTCATAATTCCAATTAATTCAGGATTGGTGTCTTTTGAAAGGGAATTTAATTCTCTACAACTTTTCTAGAAATAGAGAAAACCAAATTTCAATGTTTACAGGCCAAAAATGTAATTCAAGTCGCTGCTGAAAAATCGTAACGGTTTTTTAGCATTTTTTGAAGGGAAAATCATATTAATATTGATCGATATTATTTAGATTCCAATTGATACCGATTAGTATTAATCAAATTTCAATTAGTACTGATTGGTACTAATAATTTCCCAATCAATACTAATTGGCACTAATAAGAAAACTCAAAATGCTAATTAGTAATAATTGAATCGGTAGGAGGGTGTTCATAACATAATGCATTGTCTTGAAGAGAGACATGTACAAGCACTCACACACATATTGTCATTAGGATTATCTTTGCTTCATTATGGGTGGTGTTCATAGTTTTTTTATCGAATCCAAATTTTTTCAACTTGTGGTAGAGAAAAGGGGACAGTTTTTTTCTTTGAGGATTTTTGAGCGGAGTAGGTACTTCATAAAGTCAGTCTTCATGGGTAAGAATGTGGCACTTTGGCTGATGAAGAGAATAGAATAGATAGTCGTTGGGATTAGCCCGAAGTATTTTTATTCATTCAGGGAAGGTGATTTAGCCTACACCCTCCAACGGAGCTCCAATTCTTTTGGCTTGTTCCTACTGTTGACTAAACTTGAAGTTGGTGAGTTTAGGAGGTCCATTATTATTCCAGTAGGTAGAGCAAAGAATGGATGGAGGGTTTTTGGGTTAGAGTTAAGGAAGATGTTGGAACCTGAAAACTATGTGAACGGTGGGACTGGGTAGCTGAAATTTGTGGCTCAGCTTCATAAGGTTAACTCAGGGGTTCAACCCTTTATATCCTTTGTAGACACGATGCGTGGGCATGAGGCGCAAGTCAAGGGCAGAAACCAATTAGTGAAGCAAAACCCAGGAATTAAACAAAAAATGTTGAGCAAAGCACCGGAGTGATTACCAAGTCCGACGACCCTAGAAGGTAGAATTATGGGTGCTAGGCACAGTACAGAGGGGTTGAATATTGGAATGACAAATCTGGTAGGAAATAAAAGGAGATCTCTGTTGCATTTCAAATCAAATTGGATTAAACATGCTTATGGGAAAAAAAAAAAGTGAACTGGGGAATTCTGACTAGGCAGGTAAAAGCTTGACTATAGAAGTGAATGGGGAAGGAAAAATGAGGGTGGCGTGGAATAAAGGTGGTCTGAAGAGTTCCTTATGGGTATCAAGAGATCAGAAGGAGCACGTGTCTAGAGGTTCACGGGTTCACAAATTCCCTGGGGTGGGTTCTGTCCAAGATGGTCCTCTAGTGGGCCTTCCAGTGATTTCTTTTCCAGAGCCCACCGGCCCAAGTTGATTAGAAATGGGTGAAAGCCCAACTATGGGGGACCTGAGTTCTTTAAGTCTGGAAGCACACGCTTTGGTGTTGTCTAGAACACCTCATAAAGCTTCGGTTGCTTCAGTTGCTCAAAACATCGCTGAGGAGTCACTGGTGCTACCGGAGAAGGCCGGCACGGTGTGACAACAAGCTCCGATGACGATGGCGGCGAGCTTGGCAACCCAGATCATGACAAGTGGTTGTCTGGCGAAGGCATCGGTGATGGAAGGAGGTCCCTTTCCCGATGGGTTTCACACCAGGGCTTCACTGGCGACACCGGATAGGGCTGTTTCAACTCCTTTCCACACCACGAGGACAGATTTGGTGTCTAGTCCTCCAACAAAGCATTTGGGTTGCCATGCGGAGACGTCAGCGAAGGATGAGAGCCTTTTTTCTGGTGGGCTTTGCGCTATTGAGTCTCCGTTCACACTGGGTAAGGTAGTAACAAAGGGTGACAGGGCTTTAAAAAGCCTTGAGCTATCCAATTACGTTCTGAGTCCTTTGAGAGTTGGGATTGAGGAATGGGGTGCTTCGGGTGGAGAGGAGGGTGATCGGGTTAAGGGTGCAAGTGTTATTCAGGGGACAGACACCTCCCATGAGGCTAACCAGTCAGTGCTGGCATTGACTGAGGTCAAAACAACTTTTGCAGTTGAGGTCTTGGGTGAGGTGGTGAGTTCTTCCCCTTTGATGTCTATTAATCCTATGGGGGTGGTTGTGTCGACTGAATTGAATGGTAATACTGAGGTGAGGAGGTTTAATAATACTTCAAAGGTGTCTAATTGGGTGAAACATAGACTCCTAGGTTTTAGTAAGATGATAGGGCTTTCTTTGGGTCAGCATGAGAAGAGATGTATTATGCTATTACAAAGACTTGAGACGGAGATTGAGGCAGATAAGCTGGTGCACAGGAAAGATACTGCCCACCAAAAAGCTGTCTCCAAGGACAAAGGGAAGAGGGAGTTGAGGAAGTTGATTTCCTCAGTTAATTATGATGGGAGATAGTTTTCTTTTCTTTGACTGCTTGACTAAGGTGTAGTAGGGAGTTCACAGTTTCAATGAAGTTAAGAATGGTGTCATGGAATGTTCGAGGTTTGAATGATCCGCAGAAACGTTTGGTAGTTAGAAATTTATTACGGGAATGGAAGTGTGATGTAGTTTTCCTTCAAGAAACTAAGCTTGCAGACTTAGATAGACAGTTGATTTGCAGCTTGTGGAGTTGTCCCTATGTAGACTAGGTAGCCTTGGATGCAAATCAAACAGCTGATGGGGTTTTGATGATGTGGGATAGAAGGGTTTTAGAAAAGTTGAAGGTAATGGTAGGTCTTTTTTTCGTATCAGTTCGGGGGCAGGGTTTGAGGGATGGTTTTATTTGGGCAAGTTCTGGGGTTTATGGCCTAAATGATAATATCTTGAGGGGACAAATGTGGGATGAGCTGATTGGAATTCAGCAACTTTGGGAAGTTCCATGGTGTTTCATAGGGGATTTCAACATTGTTCGATTCCTAAGTGAAGGGTTAGGGGGATCACGACTTACCCTGGCTATGGAGAATTTTTTTGAGTTCATTGAGGAGCTTAGCTTCATATATTTGCCTTTGGAAGAAGGGAGTTATACTTGGTCGAGTGATTCAGATTAGCCCTCGATATCTAGGATAGATAGGGCTTTGGTTTCTCATGATTGAGAGGACCACTATCCGGATGTGACCTAACGGGTTTTACCTCGTCCTATTTCAGACCACTTCCCCATATTAGTGGAGGCAAGAGGGATTTTAAGGAGGAAAAGCCCTTTTAGGGTCAAAACCATGTGGCTAAAGTCGGATGGGTTCAAAGATAGGGTTCATTCTTAGTGGAATCGATATTCTTTCTCAGGTACCCCCAGTTTTGTACTTGCCAAGAAGCTGAAGGCATTGAAGGAAGATATTATTCAGTGGAACCGGAGTGAGTTTGGAAATGTAGAGCATCAGAAAAAATAATTGTTGGAGGCTCTGAAATTATTGGATATTAAGGAAGGGGAGCACGACCTTTCTGAAGTGGAGTTAGGTGAGAGGGTGGTGTTGAGATCTCAGATACAGAACCTTCTCTCTTTGGAAGAAGTCTCGTGGAGACAGAAATCGAGGATGCTTTGCATTAAGGAAGGAAACAACAATACCAATTTTTTTCACAAGATGGCCAATTCTCAAAGAAGGCATAACCAAATTAATATGTTGGAGGTGAATGGGGTTATCTATGAGGACGAATCTGAGATGGCAAACCAAGCTATACAGTTTTATAAAAAATTGTAGAAGGAGACAGAGGAGTGGAGGCCTTTTATGGAAGGTTTGGAGTTTGATCAGATAGAAGGGTTGGAGAGGGACTAGCTTGAACGGAGTTTTGAATAGGAGGAGGTTCTTCGAGTTGTCAAAGAGATGGAAGAAGATAAAGCTCCAGGTCTTGATGGCTTCTCTTTGGCTTTCTATCACCATTGTTGGGGAGTTGTGGAAAGAGACGTCTTGACTGTGTTTGAAGAGTTTTATCAACACAGTAAGTTTGAAAAATCTCTTAATGCAACTTTCATAGCCTTAATCCTTAAGAAGAATGGTGCTTCCAATATTCGAGATTTTAGACCTATTAGTTTGGTAGGGAGTGTTTATAAGATTTTGGCTAAGGTGTTGGCAAACCGCCTCAAAGAGGTTTTGGATCAGCTGATATCTGAGTCTCAGAACAGTTTTGTGGGTGGTAGACAGATTCTTGATTCAGTTCTCATTGCTAATGAGTGTGTTGATAGTAGAGTGAAGAGTAAGATTTCGGGGGTTATTTGTAAATTAGATATTGAGAAAGTTTATGATCATGTGAACTGGGAGGCTCTTCTTGATTTGTTAAAGAGAATGGGATTTGGGGTAAGGTGGTGTAGGTGGATCCGCACATGCATATCTACAGCCCAATTCTCTGTTTTGTTTAATGGGTCTCTAGCTGATTTTTTTGGGAGCTCAAGGGGCTTAAGACAAGGGGACCCACTATCCCCCATGTTGTTTCTGGTTATAATGGAGGTCTTCAGTAAGATGTTGAAAAAAGCCAAAGGGACTGGTTTGTTTCGAGGCTTTAAGACCGATGGTAGACGGGGGGAAGGGGTTTGTGTCTCGCATATTTTGTTCGCGGATGATATGATTCTGTTTTGTGATGCTGATGAGGAGTAGATTCTACATGTTCGGATGCTTTTTCTTTGTTTCCAGGCAATGACAGGTTTAAAGGTTAATGCACTAAAGAGTGAGATGGTTCCCATTGGGGAGGTTCCTAATGTCCATGCCTTGGTAGAGATCCTGGGATGCTGGATTGGGTCTTTGCCTATGACCTATCTTGGTATGCCATTGGGGGCATCCTACAAGTCCCCTACTATTTGGAACCTTATCTTAGAGAAAATTGAGCGTAAGTTGGCCGGTTGGAAGAAGTTGTATTTGTCAAAAGGTGGAAGACTAACATTGCTTAAAAGCACTTTATCTAGTCTCCCCACTTACTATTTGTCTCTTTTTACCATCCCTATGCATATAGCTAATAAAATTGAGAGGTTGCAAAGGGATTTCTTGTGGGGAGACTCTAAGTTTCATTTGGTGGGTTGGGACAAGGTGTGTGCACTTTTGAAAAATGATGAGTTAGGAGTAAGGAAATTAACTACTTTTAATAAAGTCTTACTAGGGAAGTGATTATGGCGGTTTGGGATTGAGGAGACAAGGCTTTGGAGAAGGGTTGTAGCTCTCAAGTTTGGGAAAGAATGGGGGGGATGGACGTCCAAGCTAGGTAGAGGGGTGCATGGGTGTGGCTTGTGGAGAAGTATCCGTATGGGATGGGAGGATTTTAGCAAGAATATTCGCTTTGAAGTAGGGGTGGGGGATAGAGTGAAGCTCTGGACAGATCAATGGTGTGGGGATTCTCCACTTCATTTGACTTTTCTGAGGGTGTATGGGATTGCATCCAATAAAGAGGCATCGGTGGCCTCTTCTCTTGAGCGGTTGGGGTTAGAGGAGCGGAGAAACTGTGATGTTCATTTTATTTGGAGACCAAATGATTGGGAAATGGGTGGTGTGGATGATTTTCTCCGTACCTTGGGCTCAAATTTACCTCCTACTGAGAATGGAGATCGTATACGATGGAAGTTGACAAAGAATGGGGACTTTGATATTCGTTTGTTTTACTATAAGTTGAGAAGCCCCTTGCCCATTATTTTTCCTTGGAAAGGTGTTTGGAGGGTTAAGGTTCCTCGGCGTGTTTCCTTCTTTGTGTGGACTGTTGTATGGGATAGGATCCTTATAGGTGATATTTTGAGGGGCAGAGGATTGGTTCTTGTCAACTGGTGTATCATGTGTCGTAGTAATGGGGAGACGGTGGATCATTTGTTACTTCATTGTGGAAAGGCTTATCGGTTGTGGAGTTTGGTGTTTAGATCTTTCGGGTTTTCTTGGGTCTTGCCAAGATCAGTTGCAGATACTATATTCGGTTGGTGGAATTGGCCTGGGAAGCATGTGTCTAGCATTTGGAATTTAGTTCCATTATGCTTGATGTGGTGTCTTTGGAGGGAGAGAAATAAGATGACGTTTGAGGACATGGAAAACTCGGATGAACAGCTACTAGCCTCTTTCAATGGCACTCTGTTTGACTGGTCTAGAGCTTGAGGACTTACCTCAAGTGATTCTCTCCCTATGGTCCTTAGCTCTCTCCTGTGTACTTAGTATCTTTTTTTTTCGTTATCTTTATACTTTTTTCTTTTCCTTTGTATTTTTCTCGTTGCCTTATGTTTTTCTGCATAAGGTAGTGTTCTTGAATATATATCTTTATTACCTATCAAAAAAAAATAAGCAATGTTATGAATTTCGTTCCATTCCAACCGAAATGGGTGGAATTTCTTGTATCTGTATGCAAACTAGAACAAAAATAACTTATGTTCCATCTTGGATCAAATTTCGACCAATTTCAGTCAATTTTGGGTAATTTCGGCTGAAATGCCATTTTCGGCCGGAATGAATTGGGCTTTCTCTTTTTTTCCCTCCTCTTCAATCTAACCGTATTTATCACCATTACATGCAACAATGTTTTGAGTGCCACTAATTCTATTCTAACCCACAACATCAATTATAACCAAAAAATCTACAACAATGAACATAGATAGAGAGAGAGTGTGTGTGTGTGTGTGTGTGTGTGTGAGAGGGATAAAAAACTGAAAGTGACCTTTGATAATTCTTTAAGCTTGAGGTGGATTACTCATGAAACTTCAACCTTCACAATGTTCACATATTTGCAGCACAAAGAAAGTGGCGGAGAGGGTGTTGTGCCTTGTAAAATAAAAGAATAAAACACAAAGGTAAAGAATTTGAAAATTAAGGGCCCTATTCGGGTAAAAGAGGTGGGGTTAGGTAGGGGTAGGTAAAATATTAAATGGGTAACCAAGCAAATAGTGACATGTTTTTTCCTTTCTAGCAAAGTGTCTTTTAGGAAAAAAAAAATTAACATAAGCTGGCAGTTAAAAAATAGGAGTACCACTTGTTTAGAAAAAAGAAAGAAAAAAAATACACATTGTTAAAAAAAGGGACCCAATTAATAGTATATAAATAATTTTTTTTAAAGTAATAATCACCCTATTATTTGTTATTTATGGTTAATTTAGTAATTAATTACTTATTATTTTTTGGAAATATACATATATATTGCAACCCCGAAACAACCTAAAATGGTATGCCAAAATAGGCCGGTACTGAAATATTCTGTTCTAGTAGACAAATTGAAATGGCTTCCGAAACGATATTCATAACATTGGTAATAAGAAAACTCAAGTTATAAAGGGAACTCAATTTTCAGAAAATCGAGTTATAAAGGTGTTGGAAAAACATGGTTTGTATCACATACAAAACATACGCAATGGAAAATTAACAGATCTACTTCATTCACAATTAATAACATGTACTCTGTAAATTTCAAAATTTAAGAACAAGATAGCGTACCTTGGTGCGGTGAATTTCAAAAACCAAAAATTAGAAGTACTTGGGAACACTTTTAATCTTCACTCTAATTCCACTTTCGCCCAAAAAGTGTGGTCTCTTAATCAATTTATATGTTTGTGTTCAAAGGAGAATAAGAGAGTGGCTTAGGTGTTGTTTGGATTTTGCCAAACTCATATCCCATATCTCACAAAAACTGAGTTTTGTTAACTCATAACCCAAAAACCGGTGGGCCCCACATGTATATGTTTGTTTGGCTTATTTTTTCAGATGTAACTCAGTTAACAAAACCCAAAATTTTGGGATATGAGTTAACAAAGTAGGAAACTCTCCAGCCTTGTTTTCATTTTTTTGAGTTTTGAGATTTGTTAACTCAATGGCAATATGTGTAATTTTAGAGTTGCCATTGGGTCCCACAGCAGTGTTGCATCAAATCACACAGCAGACCAACGGCACTTTGTGAGTTTACTTTCCCAACTGCCTTCAGCCTTCACTACTTCACTTCATTTACTTTTCATCACTTCCATTTTCCTTCTCCCAAGCCCACAGCACAGCAACAACTGAAGACTGAAGTGCACCGGTCAGCACAGCAACAACTAAAGACTGAAGCGCACCGATCAGCACCTTCGCACAGCTCCGTGAACCTGCTTTTTTTTTTTTCCGATGAGAATATTCAGCCCCTCCATCTGTTGGGTTTTATTTTAATTTTTTTTTTCCATGTTCCTCCATTTTTTCTGTTGTGCTTACTGAGACCTTGAGGAATGGCTAGGAATTTATTTATGCCTCTTTTTTTACTCTCTACTTAAGTATAGCTTTTATGCCTCTTTGTATGTTTTTAATTTTTTTTTTTTTTTTTTTATGTTAGAAGTTTCTGGGTTTGTTCCTTTGTTACAGCCATGGTGAGTGAACAATGTCTACTTTGCTCTGCCTTTGGCTTGGGAAAAAAAAAAATTTGGACCGAGTGTTATGGAAATTTTCTGTACAATGTCTGCCTTTGGCTTGTTCCTCTGTTACTCATTTTTTTTTTTTTTATTTACGGTATGATTTAGAACCAAGAGTCATACGATGCATGTTGTAGTGCCTCTTTTTATGTTTTTAATTTTATTTTTTATTTTTTATAAGTTTGGAGACGTTGCTGTGTGCTCAGAGAGTGTTGAAGTTGGGGAGAGAGTGCTTTTGTTGTGGAAAGGTTGTGAAGAGAGGAAAGAGAGAGCCAACGCGGGACGGGCTTGTGACCGTTCTGTGCACCTGTGTTGGGAAGTGATTTTTGTGGGACCAGTGAATGACATAAAGGTGAGTAATGGAATTGAAAAATTCACTGAAATGTTTCACCCAAACAGCCCACAAACTGAGTTATAGAAATTTGAGTATTTTTGAGTGAAGAGTGATGAGTTATCAGTGATGAGTGATGAGTGATAAAAATTGAG
The DNA here is from genome assembly GCA_019022515.1 of Quercus aquifolioides. Lineage (NCBI taxonomy): Eukaryota > Viridiplantae > Streptophyta > Magnoliopsida > Fagales > Fagaceae > Quercus > Quercus aquifolioides. Next base: position 36,417,255 of record CM032328.1, read on the forward strand.
TGATGAGTGATGAGTGAACAAAAAAAATAAACCAAACAGGGCCTTACACTCACATACATCATTTCATTCTCTTACAAAATTCTATATGTTTCTCTCCTTATATATAACTAATTATCTAATTGGGCTAGCCTTTTGGGTCATTCCAATTGGGTTTTAGTGCGTGGCTTGGAGTGGGACCAAAAGGGAACAAAAAAGACACTAGCTCTAATGGGTTTTGGGTCTTTCTGCCAACTCTTGACAAGTTTAAAATTACCATTAATTATATTTAATACCACTATATAAATTTAATTACACTCTAAGTCTTATTAATAAATTATATCACAAGACTTTATTATTCATTAAGATGTAGTAATCTTTGAGTACCCGGTTTAATCCTTTAAGTTATTCATCATATATTTATGAAATCCAATTTCATAAATATATACTTTAGTAACTCCTTACTAAAGTGGTTAGGCCTAACACTCTGAATAACCAAACCCATTAAACTTATCTCAATGAAATATTTTATATCTCCGTTAAGAGATTATGAATTCCAACTTGAGAATATATGTTCCTTCAACACTAAATGTGGCAGCCTAACATACTGAGATTTTGATCATGACTCTAGATCTCACTCCTGATATATCAAAGCAACCTACATTTCATGATCATGTTCATTATTCTCTCAGGATTAAAAGTTGATGCAAATAGAAGTCGTGAGATTTATTATTCATTTGACAGTCATTAGTAGAATAATAAATCTTACATCGGTCTAGTTCAATATGTCTTAACACTTAAAACATATCAACATATCAACTAAAAGTCTCAACTTCCATGATTAAGACAAATCATCTTAGTTGATATGTTATAGTCTTCACAGATGAAATGCCCAATTTCATCACCGACTACGAACTAAAATTTTGAGTTTACAAAGGACTTGTGATTTATATCTTCTATGACTAAATCACATACTATGCATCTCATGGACTATATGATAATGTCCAAATATTCATGTTACCATTATTTTAGATAATAATAAAATAACTTTATTAATCACAACATAATGTCATACATAATGCCATATATGGGATCATACAATAGGATTGAAAGGGCACATATCCTAACAAAAGGGAATACAATTTTCTAAAAATTGAATTCTAAAACAAGGATGTATACTTAAATAATTTGAAAACATAGACAAATTACTTCATAGTTTAAAAATTAAGGGCAAAAGTCCGTTTTTTCCAATGATATTATTTTAGATTGAAATGCTTTTAACTAAAAGGATTAAGTTAGTTTTAACGCGTAACATACAAGTAACATACGCATATGTCTGTAATCTTTATAAAAACTTCCATTTCCGTTTGCTCTTCAATTATACAATAAAAATCACGTTTTATTATAGTTAAAAGTACATTTTGTGTGCATTACGTATAGCATTACATTCACCTACTAGAATAAGGGTTTAAAGGATAAAGAATTCTACTCAAATGAAGTCATGGTTTTCAGACCCAGACTGTTCAATGAACCGTTAAAGGGATGGGTTCAAAGTTTTAAAGGTCGGACCGAGGTCGAACCATGATGATGTCATAATTAATTAATTTTTAAAAAAAAGATAAATAAATATATTAAATTAGTAAAAGGAGAAAAAATGACTAAAATAGCTAAAATAAATATTGAAATTTATCTTTCAAATGTATTTTTTATATCATAAGTTTTATAAGACAAATACGAAATATTAAATTATATGAAAAAATAAATTAGATATCAAATTTCTTAATCAAGGGAGTTGATAACATAATGGAAATTGTTTTAATTTAGTGAAGAGAGGGAATATATATATATATATATATATCCTTAACATTTTTGTGCAAGCCTATATTTAAATTAATCTAAAGTTTTTCCCCAGCAGCCTAAATCCATTTAAATGGTCAACTACTTATGAAATTTAAAATTTTAAAAACAAGATTTGTAAAATCTGTAAGATTGGCAAACTTGCCCATTAAAAAATTAGTTAAATACTAATACAAAGCCCAAGTAAATGGTTGACAGCCAAGCATTTGGTACAAGTAAAAGAAGTAAGTGTTGACACTTTACACTTTGACAACCAACCGTATACTGTCTAGTAGGAGACTGTGATAGAAAAAACTAAAAGCTCATCTTCATCATCTCATTTGCAAAGAATGGCAGACTTCAAAAGAGCAAGTATGCATAAACAACAAAAACGCAGAAAGAAAGAAAGAATGAGAGAGAGAGAGAGAGAGAGAAGAAGAAGAAGAAGAAGAAGAAGAAGAAATGGAGATGCAAGCTCAAGATCTAACTGCATCTCACCGTGGTTGAGAAGCTTCAACAATGGTAGTAAGTATCCAAAAAAAAAAATCTAACTTGGTTGAACCTCTAAGAACTATCCACGGTTTTCAAAACCGGGAGGTTCAACCGCGGTTCATAGGGTTCACTGCTTTTTCTACATATGCCAGTTTTGGGAGCTAAAAGAACCGTTTTGATGAATGGTTACCGGTTAACCCCAGTGGACCGCACAGTCCAGTCCGGGTTTCAAATCCATGAATGAAGTTAGTTGTTGTCGTCAAACTCGGCAATATCTAAAAGATAGATTTCAATTCAATATAAACTCCATTACTATTCCTTCATTTCTTTGCAATCAAATTTTATTGTGCTTTTATCATTTAAAAAAGAAATTTATTGTGACTTTCATCTAAAAACAGAAATTTATTGTGATTGTGCCTCACAATTTCCCAAGTGAAAATATTCCAAGTTCTACCCTTCAACTCAAAAGAAATTTTCTATTATAGGCACACACTTATGTCACTTTAACAACTTGCATATTTGTTACTTGTGATTGAGTTATATCATCGGGCAAAACTTAAATACAATACCTTAGGTACTATACTTTAGGTTCCCTACTTAAAATTTTAACACCTGTCCAATTTAACGTCCCAAACTAACGGCGTTAAAACTAAAAAAAATTTCTTTTTTTTCTTTTTTCCTTCTTCCTTTTTTTTCGAGAACCCACAGCGTTGCCTCATTTTTTACTGGGTTTCAAACCAAAAAAGACCATTTCCCTCATTTTCTCAATAACCAAACAAGAAAGATCAAAAAATAAAAGCCAAATCTATTGAGTTTCAAACCAAAAAAGGGACCCATTTCAGCTATACCCGAAACTTCCACACTTAACATTAATAAAGCTGAAATAGATACACATACATACACCCACACACTGAGAGAGAGAGATAGAGAGAAAGACAGAATCATAGATCAGAAAAGAAAGAATCATAGATCAAAAAAGAAGGAAACAGATACACATACATATACACACCGAGAGAGAGAGAGAGAGAGAGAGAGAGAGAGAGAGAGAGAGAATCATAGATCAGAAAAGAAGAAAGTAAATAGATACTCATACATACACACACCGAAAGAGAGAGGTATGAGATGTTCTTTTTTTTTTTTTCTTTTTTTTCTTTTTTGGGTTTTGGGTTTGGAAGAGAAGGGTCCTGAGTGGTTTGGAAGAGAAAGGTCCTAAGTTTTGCCCTATATCATTTATATATGGGTCTTTAATAGGAATTTAGTGAAAAATAATCCAATCATCACTTATCAAGCGGCTAAGTTATTTCAAAGTGCTCATTAAAAAAAAAAAAAGTTATTTCAAAGTGTGTATTACATTAGTGTATTCTAATTAAATTGTTAAGAATTTTCTAAATGATTATAATATGTTGGATTATTGTATTTATTTTTATATGGAAAATGCATCCGTATTTTTGTTTCTAAATTTTAAAATATAAGCACATTATATCCGTACTATGCACCTGCGGTTCTTTTTTTATTTTTGTATATTTTGGCCAAATTTTTGAAACGTATTTTTAATGAAAGATGCTGAAATATACTCATCCGTATACTTAACATATCATACACATACCATATTTTACTAATTAATAAATAAAATATTTAATTTATGAAATTTTATGTTTGACGATTATCTATCTATTAACCATATAAAAGTTTTTTTTTTTTTGAGAAATAAACATACACAAGAGAGAGAGAAAGAGGTTCGAGGCATACCACAAACTTCACTCAATATAAAAGTTGAATAGATACATTTGAAAGTTGTTTTAATTAATATTTGTATTAGTCAAGTCTGCTAAATTTTATTCTCAAAAAAAAAAAAAAAAAAAAAGCCTTCTAAATTTTATAAATGGACAAAGTTTAGCTACAAAATTGGTTTTAGCCTTAGGCTATAAACTTACTCAATATCTTTTTATTGGAGGTAAATTTTGACAAATTCACCATTGGATTACATCTTTTTCTTATATCCTCCATGTTTGCAAAATTTCAAAAAAATTAAAGATCAATAGCTAAGTCATCAATAAATTTTTAAATTGCAAGTTTTTGTAATTTAAAATTATGCATAAAATATAAGTTTATAGATTATATAGTAAATAATATCCGATTGACACAAAATTTGACATTTGTATTAAGAGCGTAAAGAACATGCAATTCAACAGTTAGATTTTCAAAATATACGGTAATATTTATTTTATTAAGTGAGTTAGTAGGCTTAGGCTACAACTAATTTTATAACTAAACTTTATTCTTTATAAATTTAATATTTGTATTTGTGTTTTAATTAATTGTTAAAATTTATTTACTCCCTATTCCCCTTTAGTTTAAATAAATAAATAAATCTCTCCCACTCTCCTCTTTCACCCCCCAAAACGCACCACGGCACAAGACCCGTTGCCGTCTCTCACTCTCTCTGACGAGACCGGCCTTTGTCTCTTGGAAAATTCCCAAAATCTTCTCTCCTTGTCACTGCTTCCAACCTCCAACGCCGGAAGCTTTCTCGCTACAAGGTTTTTTCCCAAATTACAAATGTGTTTTTCTATTTTTATTTTTATTATATATATATATACACACACACACATGTAGAAAGGAAACTTCAGTCTGTTTGATAAAATGCTTCAGTAAAGATGGATTCACTACTTTGTTCTCAAACTATCATCTATCAACAAAATATATAATAATAACGTACATGAATTTTTTATTTTTTTTTAATGTTCTTTTGGATTAGATTAAAAATGGTTAGTTTTTTGTAGTTTCATAGGTAGAAAAATAGAACTCCTTTCTTTGTTTATGATTTAAAGTATATGGTGGGTGTGCTTGATTTTAAGCTTTTATTTATTTGTTAAGACAGAATTGCTCTTTTTCAGCTATGCATTTTAAAGATTTTTTTTTTTTAGATGCATTTATGTTTGCAATGTATTGTACGCTGGCTTACTTGGAGTTTTCAGAATTTGTTCAATTCCTTGTAATAATGATTTTTTCGTAGTGCAGGGATGGATGTGATGCTTTTCTTCTATTGTGTTTGCTGAAGGAACTCATTTTGAGAAGTAGTCTCTTCCTAAGAGTCTCCTCTAAGGTATTTAATCCATCTTTTCCTTTGTCTTCTTTTCTTAGTTTTAAGTCTTTAGATGAGTTATTGTAGAAAATTATGAAATTTTGATGATTGGTATGAAGCCACTTGACTGTGCGTGTGTTTATGGCCGAGGATCAATGGGTGGTTGGCGGCATGTTTTTTTTTTTTTTTATAGATTTTGTGGCAGTTTATGCTACGCTGTTATATGTATATTGAGTATGATTCAAAACTATCCCAAATTGCCCAATCAAATTCAACCATTCTTATCTTTCTCTTTCTCAACTTCTTTTCTCTCTTTATAAATTCTGTCCAACACAAAGCAAAACCTAATCCACCCAATTATTTATCGTTTCTCACACACTTTTCCTCTCAACTGTGTGTGTGAATTGGATATCCAGTTTCCATAGATCCTCAAACTCCACAGAAACTTAGAAACGCATTTTCCCCTATAAATCTAGAGCCTTTCTGCTTAAGAAAACTTGAGGAAAATTAAACAACAAAGCTTCGCTCTTTCCCAATGTACGTTCTTGAGATGGGTCTCTTTTGACCATGCCACAATTTTGATCTCTTTTACTTATATAAGTATTTTAGATCTCATCAAGCTATCCCATTTGAGCTTTTTGTGTTTTAAGTTGTGATTTTTATTTTCTTCAAGCGTCACGCCCCAACCCGACCATTAGACTAGGCACACGACAACGGCTGCACTCTTATGAGGTTTACACCTTACTAGTGTGCAAGGCCTATAAGAGACTAACAAATATCCTTGAAGAAAATTACCTCAAACAAATCCAAAAATATCCTCAATAATGCAATTGTTAAAAGATCTCTAAAGTACCAACAATCCAAACCTCATGAGCATTAATACTAATCAACAAAAAGAAATACCAATTATTACAATATCATCTTGCCCAAAAATTCCTAATCTCCTTTCATGTGCACAACCTCAACAAAAGTCCCCAAGCTTGCTATTCTTTGTAATCTAAATCTAGAGGGAAAAGGGGTGAGTTGACAACTCAATAAGTAACCAAAATCCTAACTAGCCGGATCAAGCATATAGATCAACAAAGTAGTACATTGTACATAAGATCAAATAGTTCACATGTATCAAAAGTTTTAATTTACAATGGGTTCCAAAAGCATAAGAAGTTTCATGGACTTAAAATAGTTCAACTATTCAAACAAATTCATATTCTTAACAATCTTATATGACTATAGTTACGCTATATCCTCGTGACTAGGCATCATATTTAGGTGAAACTAATATCGTGCCAATGTATATCCCCTATTAGTTGGGTCTCGAAACACGATGGGCTTGTGATGCCATATATGAAACTAGTTACGGTACCAATGAATAACCCCATTGCTAGGTATTAGAGATCAGAACATAATTAGATTGTCCAAAATCATATATAGTAAATCAAGTTCATTTATGATGTTTCTTTATTCTTTACTTTAAATCAATGTAGCTAAAACCATTGAAATAAAATTTTAACAATTATGAAACAATGTTTAGTAGCTGAAATATAATAGTATAAGAAAAAATATAACCAATTAGGAGAAAGGTTACTTACCTCCAAAAGCCATACCAAAAGAACACTGAAGTTTAGGAGTTCAACCTAATACAGTCAAATACACAAATTAATTTGTACACTAAAAAAAAGCCACTTAATCCAATTTATTCCTATTTGCTTACACTGAATTTACTCCTCTCTAGAAACCTCACTTCAAGGAACACTCAAAAAATCTATTCAATAGAGTAACTGATTTCACTAGGCAACTGTAGAGTCCAGCTAGTGCAGGCCCTCATCCCTTCAATGTGGCAATTTAATCCATTAAATCTAAGGCTCTTCCATTCACTTAAACCATCTTTAACTCCAATGCATAAATATACTTAACTCCAATGAATAAATATACTTAACTCCAATGAATAAATAAAATTCTGTGTACTGTATTAGTTAAGAAAAGTCTTAGAATGGAAAAGGCATAGTTGATTACCTGGATATAGGCAAACCAATCGTAGAGTTGCGAGTTTTCCCAATCCCAATTGATCTAGATGGAACAAAATGATTCTAGGAGTGAGTAATCAGCCCTTGGGTGAAGAGTGATCAGTGGAGCGAGAGAGAGTGATGTAGGAGGCAATGGGAAGACAGATTTATTATATTTTATTTGATTTTATGTATCGAGGGCAGTGATGTAATTTCATAATATTTTGGAATGGGCTGTGCTAACAGTCCATTAGATCTTCTTTTGGGCTTTATTTTAAGTTTGGTTATTTAGTTGGGCTTAGTAGTAAAAGCCTAAGTCCAAGTCCAAGTCTTATTAGGGTTTTAAGAAATCCTAGTTCAACTAGGATTTGGTATTAGTTTTCTATTTAAAGAGTTGTAGTACTTTCTATTGGGGGAATTATTAATTATTGTTTTTAGAATTTAAGAGCTATGAAGCTTTCTTATGGTTTGTGTGATGCAACCTTCTCCGAGGTGTGATGCTTAGGAAGTCTAGGTGTGATGCCTAGAATTTATCTATTTTATTTAATTTTACCATTCACGGTTACCATTCACATCACTGTTCACAGCAACCCAAATATTGATTTTCACCTTTGTTTTCATTTTGAAACCCTACTAATCCTTGTCCCCTTAGGAAACCCTATAATTCCTATTATTTTCTAGCCTATTCCCCGCCAAAACCTAACCCTAATTCTTCAAAACCCAAGCTATACCAGATCTGCCCCTGGTGTTCTAAATCAGATTTTGTTGCTCCCCCTTGTCCTACGTTAGTTTGGTATTAGAGCAGGGATTTTGCATCATGTCTACACGATCAGGGAGATTGTTTAGGGGGAAATTAGGTGATTGTGAGCAAGATGAAGGTAATATGGAGGATGCATTTGATTATGGAGACTTTGCTATGGATGACTCAGAGGAGGATGAAGTGGATACTTCTCTTTTATTTGTAGTTATCTGTAGTGAGACGTATTTTAGCAGCCCCTAAAGTAGAGAAAGAGGATTGGAGGCGAATTCAATATTTCAGATGTTGGTTCGTTGTGGAAACCAAGCAAAGAAGCTTATTATTGATGGGGGAAGTTGCATGAATGTTGTGTCATCTTCCACGGTTGAACGCCTTAAGCTTCCGGTTGAACCTCATGCTCAACCATACAAAGTGGCTTGGATAGACAACACTTCTATTTTGGTAACTCATAGATGCCTTATTTCTTTTTCTTGCGTTATTTATTGTGATTCTATCATGTGTGATATAATTCCTATGAAAGTTACACATATCCTTCTTGGTCGACCTTGGTTCTTTGACAGAAATGTAAAACATTATGGGGGAGAAAACACCTATGCTCTAATGTTTGGTAAGAAGGAGGTTGTTTTGAAACCTATGACCTTAGCCGAGATGGATAAATTTAAAGTATCAAAGCCAAAAGTTATTGAAGGAAAAGATCTAGAAGCTAAAAATTATGGTGTAGCAACAGAAGCTACCAAAACAAAACCTGACCAGCCTATAGAAGTGCCTCAAATTCCAGCAGATTTTTCCAAAGATTGCACTGATTTTTCTTTGAAAGATTTATCAAAGCCCTTATGTCCTATGCATGAGTACTCTACTGACTTTGTCAAAGGTACAAGTTTTCTAGTGAGCAACATAGGGGATGCTGAGTTGAAGATAGATGCAAGTGATCAAGGGAAGCTTGAAGTAATGCAACAAGACTCGAAAGAGATGGAAACTGTTGATGAAGTAGTTGAAATTGAAAGGGCAGCGTATCAAAATTATAAGGAAGAAGTGAAGATTATAACCCAAAAATCATCTCAATTCTCACTTTATTATCTACTATTGCTCTTAAATTGATATATGTTTACCATTATATGAAAAAAAATGTTTAGCAATATATATAAAATATAAATAACAATATATTTAATATTTAATTAATAAACGTATCCCACTGCACCTGCGTCTTACTTTTTCAAAAATTGCCCTGTCGCCGCACCACACCTGCACCAGCACCCAAACCCGAATCTGCACCTATGCTTTCTAGGCTTAAAAGTCATTTTGTTTTTTCTTCTACCTGAAAATATGTTTTTCAAATAAAAAGTGTGGTGAAGTCTCTTTAGTAGCATAATATCTCATTTTGTCTAACTCTCACTTTAAAACCTCTCCTTTTCAATTTCTTATTTTCCTAATCCATCTTCTCCTTCCTAACTATTAAGCCATCCTTTGTTCTCTATTCTCCATGGCAGACCCTCTCTTTCCTCATATCTCGCCTAGTCATCTCCTTGCTTGTCTCCACTGACCTCAAGGACCAAGTTCAGTGAATCTTTATTGGCAGTATATAAGATGTAGAAAACGACACCATTGCGCTAGTAGCTTTGCTTGCCTTTTGCTTTTCTTTTCAAGTTGTTTTGTTTTTTTAACCCATATTTTGTTATGTTTTTTTTCCCTCTATAGATGACCTGTCTTCCATTCCTAACATCTAATCCCATGTGATCGTATTCCAATGGCTTTGCTTCTAGGATCTATTGGTATTCCTTGATTACCTTGTTTTTATTTAGGAATTTATGGAATGGAAGGATTGGGAAAGATTTATAGTTAAGTAAATTGAGTTATCTTTTCTTGCTGTTTTAAGCCCTCAATCTTAGCCATAGAATTTGCAATCACATCTATCCAATGTCCGATTTCATACAAAGAAACGCCTACATGATTGTGTGAAAGCTAGTAGTATAGCATGAGTGTATGACACAAAGAGCTCATATTTTCTTTAAATGACTAAGGACCATCTATGAATGTCCCTAAATTACCCGGCAACTAGTTCTGGGGTTAGAGTTAGTTGCCTGTCGGTTTTACTGGCTAGAGGCGAATCTAAAGGGCTCTTCCTTAGAAAGGTTCCTACGTTATTGAATCATATCTATAACTAGAATAATTCAATAAAGTTCATAGATGTGCAATATACAAAGTGAGAATTTGTTTCAGCTCAATCAAGACTTTTATGTGACAAGTACTTATCATTTCCTGTCCTCCTCTTTTTTTTTTTTTTTTCCCTTGTAATGTTCTCCTTCCATTTATTTGGGTTATTTCATAGACCTACATCGCTCTCTCTCTTTGGGGATCTGTCGTAGTAAGAGGACAGAACAGATGAGTTTTCATTTCTTTTGATGCTCAAATTTGATTGTTACATGCGCATTTGTTTCCAAGTTAATAAATTTAGATCAGGAATTTTATTTTTTGCTTATATTGTCAAATGGGTATCATCATTTTATTGATTTATTACTTTAGATTTCAGTCGCTGAATTTGGGTTACTTACTTTACTACTTGTTGTTTCTCTAAGGTATTGTGGGTTTTCAAATTGATACAAAAAAGAGAGCAGTCAATTAGTTGGAACTGAGAATTGAGAAGGGAATGTCAGGGTTGAAAGCTAGTACTATTGACATGAGATGTCATCACTGTGCAGGTCCTCTTTCCAAGGACATGGTGAAAGTTCTAAACTTTTTTCTTTTTCTATAATCTATTTCCATACCCTTTTTTTTTTGCTCCATAATTTTCAAGTCCTTTTATAGTGCTTCTTGATTGCAGGAAACTAGTGAGTGGACTGTTCCACCACTTATCAGGGATAGCTTTTCCATGGTAATTTCTTCATCCTGATATAAACTCTTCCCTAAATACTATTAATTTGGGATGATTTGGTGATTTTGCTATAACGGGTTTGTTCAGATTATGCTTTGTTTTTACTATACCCAATGCCATGTTTTAATAATTCAGTGGGGTTATTTGAATTTTTCTTCCTATTTTGGGTGTTGGGTGTTGTGTTTTATTGTATCAGTCATGACCTTTCTTCTTACAAATTGAATTTTTCCCTTAAATTCTAATAATTTTGGCGAATTGGTGAATTAGCTTCAATAGGTTTGTTCAGATTATAACCTGTTATATCATACCTAATGCCATCTTTAAATGTTTCAATGAGGTTCTCTGAATTTTGCTTCTTATTTTGGGTCTTGGGTTTTATTGTTGGTGTTCTCTTATGCTGCAGATTGGTTCAGCTGTTGGTGGTACAACAAGTGCATTCTATGGATTCAACCATGGTATTATATTCATTTTTTTGTTCATTATAAAGATTTTTATTGATTTCTTTATCTTGTATTTTATTATATTCATTAGCTTCACAGCTTGGTAAACCTTCACTACTCGATGATTCTTTTGGTAGGCATATGCAAATGTGTATCTAGAACGATGGTCTTTATTGCTTTAATAACAACTGAATGCAGTCCTATGGGGTCAATTATTAGTAATATTAAAACATTGATTATATTAGAATTTTATATGACTATGGCCCATGGAATAGAAACCACCTGTCAAAAACAAATAAAGAGGGGCCTTAACGATTGCCACTTTGACTTAGGGGCCTCCAACAACCAAAATGATAGAGTTGTTTCTCCATGAAGGCCGTTGTCATTGAATAATTCTAGAATTGTGTTTGACCGACTCTTATTCTCCTTGCAAACACAACAATGTGAAATACCCACTTATGACTAAAAAATGATCCACCGTTATGATTTTCATAATACTACTTCCCAAGAAAAGAAAGCTGTCTTATATGAGCAAGAGATATTCTAACGCCTGTTAATAAAATATGATGTCCACAAGTAGTAAAGAGATGTTAATAGGAGTCTCAAGACAAAGGAATTTTGATTTCTTAATGACGTCTACATCTATTACCCTCATCCCCCTCCCCTCTCAACCCTTCAAAAACCTTATGAGCCCTTGATTCTCTTCGTAATTCCTTTTTGTCTCCATGCTTCCTGCACAAATATGCTCTGGAAAACTATTTTATTATATATGAGTATGAACCGTGAAGCTTATCTTGTAATGTTTCATTATATGTGAATGCAACTATTGTTCATCAGTCAACATATATCTTTGTTTTCTTATTTTATATTTGGCTTTTGTGAGTAAATATTGACTTTAGTGAGCAAATGGATGTGTTATTATGGAGGCATGAACAATGATCAAGAGATTCATTGCTTTGTTTGTTTGCCATTTCAGTAATGCCAAAAGTCCGGAGGTGGGTAAAAGGCCCTATGTGGTTGCATTTTCTCATCGGTGTAAGCTCCTTCTCAATGCTTTCAATATGGATGAACTTCTTTTGTGCTCATTAGTCTCTTTTGTTCCCCCGTCACACCCTTTTTTTTTTTTTTTTGTTTATTTTGAAGTCCTTGCAGTCCTACACTTTGGAGGTGTATCTTAATATCTTAAATTCCTCAAAAAATTATATAGGTTTTCTTATTCGTCTTGACTATCATATGAAAATAGGAATAAACCTCTTAGGTAACTAGGTGTCCTAGCAACAATCTTAATCTTTATTATATAGGTCATCAATGTGATCTGGTAACCATGATATTGTAGAGGTATCTGTGTGGGTGTGTATGATCTTAGCCTGGGTGTATGTGTGTGTACATGCATGTATTTTTCTATGACTTTAGTTCCTTCGAAATTGCTTAACAACTTAAACAGGGATCCTTTATAGTTGGCCCCTTTTTTATTTCTTGAATGGAGCAAGCTGAGGTAGATACGGTGAAGACATGAAGCACATTGTGGTTCACTTCCGTTTCACACACCTCCACTCTTCTTCTTTTTTCTTTTTTCTTTTCATGGTGGTGGTGGGAGAGGGGGGGGCAGGGGTGTTTCTTTGCTTTTTGTTATGTTAAGTTAGGGCATGTCTGTTGTAGGTGTATAAGTTATCACTAAACAGGGGTCCACAGAACGGGGTGGCATGAACAATATTGTTGTGACATCATCTGTTTACTTATTTACTTGTGTTTAAGCAAATATAAGAGTCTCATTTAAGAGTGCGTTATGGTTGAATGCTGAAGGTAGGTTTGAGCTTGTTTGTGATGGTCAACAGAGCAGAGGATTTATCTAGATCTGCCTCCAATAAAGTGACAATGACAGATTCGCATGGAACCATCTATTTCTACATGTGATGCCATTTGCATCTTAATGCCACATTCATTTTTTTTTTTTTTTTTTATAGCTAATAAGACCTCTATTGAAAAAAATTGAACATAATGTTCACGATGGTGAACATTTTGAACAAGAAACAAATACAATCTAATCAAGAACTAAAGGAAATAGAGACTAAGAATTCAGATAAAGAAATACAATTCGTACACCCCCAAATACGAGCCCAATGAAAAAAAGCACCAAAGAGGAGAGATTTTAGGTGATCTAATGTTCTCTCCTTGTCTTAAAAAATGCGAGTATTGCGTTCCTGCCAAACTAACCACTTTAAACATGCCGAGACCATATCTCAAATGGTTGAAAGATGCTTTCCAAACTAGATTCTCCCGATAAAGAAAAAAGAGCTAACTGACATCGGCATTACCCACTGGATCCCAAACATCGCAAAAGCTTCACACCATAAGGCGTGAGAAAACTTACAATGAAGAAGAAGGTGATCCACTGATTCCCCATTGCAGCAGCATAAACAGCACCTATTAACCAGGGACTGACCTCTCTTAACAAGATTATCAATGGTGAGTATCCCATCATTAGCTGTTGTCCATAAGAAAGACACCCGTTTAGGCACCTTTGCACACCAAATGCACTCCCAAGGAAATTCATCAGTGTTAGGACCAAACAACCGCTTATAAAAAGAGCGCACATCAAATACCCCAGACGTAGTTAATCTTCAAACTAGGTGATCATCCCCCTCACCCCTCGGCATAGAGGAATAAATAAGCTCAAAAAAGGAATACACAATTTTTGCCTCCCAATCCTGAGGACCATGATGGAAAAGTAAATTCCAGCTCCTACTACCTCCTTTTGAAGCAAATACTACCAAGTCAAAGACCCATGCTTCTTTAGATAAAGAGCAAGCAAACATAGCAGGAAAGAGTTCCTTCAAAGGAATAGACCTACTCCACGGATCATGCCAAAAACTAAAACGGCAACCCTCCCCTACATTAAACAGAATCCGACTAAAGAACTTCTCTATTCCTTCCTTATTACTCCTCCACATCCCACACCCATGTGAACCTCTTGCCCCTCTAATGCACCAGCCTCCTCTCGTCTCACCATATTTAGTTGCCATAACCTGACGCCATAATTTGTTACTTTCCCAAAACACCACAACCACTTCCCAAGCAAGGCCTTGTTAAACAACCCAATCCTCCGGATCCCTAAACCACCACACTCAATTGGCAAACAGACCTTATCCCAAGCAACTAAAGGATATTTAAAAAATCCTCTGAGGCCCCCCAAAGGAAATTACTCTGAATCCTTTCTATTCTAGCTGCCACAGCCTGAGGGATAGTAAACAAAGATAAAAAGTAGGTGACAAGGCTTGAGAGAGTGCTTTTTAACAAAGTAAGCCTGCCACCTTTCAACAAATAAAGTCATTTCCAACCAGACGGCCTTTTCTCCATCTTTTCTATAATAGGATTCTATATCGACAAATCATTATAATGGGCCTCGAGAGGCATGCCCAGATTTCTCATAGGCAGAGTACCCACCTTGCAACAAAGGGTACGAGCCAAAGCATTCAAATTCCCAACATCACCAATAGGGACAATCTCATTCTTGCCTACATTAACTCTCAGGTCCATAATAGCTTCAAAGAAGATAATACCATCCGAATGTATGATAATTGTTCCCTAGAAGTAGCATCATCGAACAAGATAGTATCGTCAGTAAAAAGTAGATGAGAGATATGCACACCCCCTTGTCTATGGGACCCCGCTTGAAAACCACAAAGAAAATCACCATTTTCCGTTCTCTTCAATAGTCTACTCAACACTTTCATAACCAAAAGGAATAAAAGTGGAGACAAAGGATCCCCTTGGCGAATACCATGAGAACTACCAAAAAAACCTGCAGGAGACTCATTGGCTAGAACTGAGAATTTAACTGTAGAAATACACGCCTTAATCCAAGTACTCCACCTCGCTCCAAAGCCCATCTTTTCATAAGATACAATAAAGCATTCCAGTTCACATAATCATAAGCCTTCTCAATGTCCAACTTAACTATAACACATAGAGTGCCTCTCTTCAACCTGCTATTTAAGCATTCATTAACAATTAGAAACAAATCAAGAATCAGTCTCCCTCCCACAAGAATTTTGAGAATCAGATATCTGCTTATCCAAAACCCCTTGGAGTCTATGAGCCAACACCTTAGCCAAAAGCTTATAAAGGCTACTCACAAGACTAATAGGATGAAAGTCTATAATATTGACTGCATTAGACTTTTTGGGGATCAAACGTAGAAAAGTGGCATTAAGAGATTTCTCAAAAACACACTGACTATGAAAATCCGTGAAAAAAACCATGACATCCCTTTCTAAAACACTCCAGCATTTCTGAAAGAAGGGCATAGTAAACCCATCTGGCCTAGGGGCCTACATTCATAGATTAGCAAAATGCTGATAACCATGCATTACAATGGGACAGTTCATTTGATTTCCCAAAGCCCTTGAGGGCATCAACTGACCACTTGAGGCACTAAGGCATGTTTCTTGCTGTTGAAGCTGATTTTATTGCTTGTCAATCCTGTACCAATCAATTGACTCCTCTTATATGCTTCTTTGAAATTTGGACTAGAAAATAGGGATTTTTTTTTCCTTGGGAGCCTTTACCTTAAGCTTTTGGCCATCGTGTCCTCAAGGTCAAGAGTGATTCTTCTTGGATCAAAAACCCCATTTGTCTTGTCCATTGGTGCACCACATACATTAATTGAAGAAACTTTTTTGACTTGTAGATAGCACCATGGTAAGGACCAAAGCGTCATATTTCTCAAAAAAAAGCCTGGTCTTATCCTTTCATTTTTAATTATAATTATTATTTGGATTTTTTATTTTAGAATTCATAGGGCTCAGAACACTCCTGAATTTGCTATTTTGTGCATGCGTTTCAGTTAAATATTTAGATGTTTACTCTCTCTTATGTACCTAAACCCTCGTTAAAATGCAGGCACCACCTGTGATCGTATTCTCTTCAGCTTGTGCAGGATTGGCAGGTCAGAGATTTTCCCTATTCCCTTTTTTTATCTCTAGTTTATGTAGTAATGTTCTCAATATTGTTGAATTGATAGTTTGATCCTTGTTTTTGTGATAACTAATACATGGAATTTTCTGGAGATACTATATAAAAAAATACCTCTTATATCATTGCCTAATAATCTCCTTCAGCAGAGACCTCTGTCTTTCCTGGGCTGTAGTTTGTGGCCTTTTAGGAATGCGATATAAGTTTTATATGGAGTAGTGTCCCCCACATACATGGAATTAAGATAATTTTTGTCCAAAGTAACTCGTGAAGAATTGTTTTTAATAGGTGCCCCTAACTTTTCTTGGGAAAATATTTGAAATCACTAAAACATGTTTTATATTGTCTGGAATTTGACTTGGGTACTTCCATATGCAAGTTATAAGGAAAGCAATAGTTATGTTTGAAATTGGATTTTCTCTCATCTGGGTTGTCCGCCTCAGTAAAAATGGGTTCATTTCTTCTTGTGTCAAGAGTAACGTTAGGTCTTTCTCTATGTAAGTGGTAGAACAAAGGTTCGATCCTCCATGCTAATTGGGAAGTTTACTTATAAAATATGTCAGGGCTTTCTAGTGATTTGACAAGCTATGTTGACTGTTGAATGTAGAGCAATGTATTATGGTTTGGTATGATTGTTTATAGATTCATCCTTAAATTGCGTGTCTTTTTTTTTTTTTTTTGTTCGGTTAAATGGTGTGGCTTCTTAAACCTTAATTGATAATCTTACTGGTTCACACTAGTCTTCAGGACTATCCCATTTTGGAAAACTATTTTCTCTCTTCTTTATGTATATGATAGAAAGAAAAAGAAATTTAAATTGATAGTGTGCTTGATACCTAATGTCTCCCCTTGAAATGCTGGAGAGCTCATTATTGTTCTTTGACTAAACAAAATTCTGATAGATAAATAGATTGGCGTTTTTGTGTTTTTCTCTGAGAATTCTGTTTCAAAACCCTTGGCCTATGCATTAAGTTGAGCAAGCTTTTCATGGCCTTTGGTCTTGTCGAAGCCAATTAAGTATTATCTTGGTTCCTAACAAGACCAATGAGCTATAGTTCTACTCTTCTGTGATAATGGGGTTGTTAGTTCAAGACCCATGGTGTTTGTGTGTAGCTTATCAATCAATACCTACAAAATAAAAAAAAATAAAATAAAAAAGTGTGTAGCTTACCAATTTAAAAAAAAAAAAAAAAAAAAAAACCTTGGTGCCTAATGAGATTTTACTATTAGAAAACTCTCAAGAGACACACTTATAACTGGCTAGGGACTCATTAGGACAAGAGAAGAGCTATGTAACCCTCCTCCAATAATAGAAATAGGGAGCTACATCTTTTACTGAAAATACAATTACATCTGTCAAATAGATGACAACAATTAGTGATTTATTTCCTTTTTCAATGGGGACTCTAATTCCTCAGCATAGATTTTGTGTTTGGATTTTGGAGAGAGGAGAGGGGAGGGGAATGGAAAACCATTTGCCTTGTTTGGATCTTTTAAAAATCATGTAGGCGTAGGGAAATATATCTCTCTCCCCTTTGTCTGTATGCTTAAATAATTAGGACGAATTACAAGTTCTATTCCTGTGACATACTTTAAAGCATTAAGGGCACATTTGGTAGGCTGTAATAGTGATTACATAAGAATAGAAATAGGTATTACAAAGAATACAAGATACTATAATTTAATACTTATTACTATTCATTTGTTTGGTGACAGAACCCTGAAGACAATGGAATAAAAGCACTTTAAATTAAATTGTCTAAAATACTCTTATTATAAAATTACAAATACAATTGATAAGGATTAGTTTAACGAACCCAATCTTGAACAGAGGACCTCCAACAAACCCAATCTCTCTTATTCTTCTTTTTTGTAAATAAAATTGCTTTCATTTCATTGTACAGAATTAGCTATATAAGTAATCAATTGGTCTTTCAAAAATTCTTGTGGGTCTTCAATCAAGTGTCCCACAGTTGTAAAATTTGACCAACAAAATACAATCTTACTTGAACAATGGTAAAATACTCAATTTTATCAAAGTCCTCAATCTTGATTCAATATTTGGTTTTGCTTTTAACTCAACATTAGGTAATTTGGTAGTGATCTGTCCTTCCAAGACTTTCAAATATCTAGGCTTAAACTTATTCTCAAGGTTACCTTCCCTTTCAAGGTGATATTCTACCAATGCCTCCACTAGTTTCAAATCTTCAATAGGAACCCACTTTTGTTTAAAAGGACCTTGAGAATTAAGTGTATTTGATTCCATATCTAAAAAGACAAGACAAATCATAATGCAGCTAAAATACTAACAAAGAAAATTGGAAGTTGATAAATAAAATGTAAATAATATACAAAAGCTTAGACACAATTCTAATAATTGAACAAAATTATAATTTAAAGAAAGAATAAATATGAACGATAAGAATTGAGATGATTTTATTTTTTCCTAATCTCAATTTTTCCGCAATATGAACGATAAGAATCTCAATTTTTCCACAAAGAGAGAAGAATGAAAAGCAGCACATAAACAGGCTATATGAAAATATTTGAGAAACTTTAGTTTGTCAATCGTACCAGAGTGATTTTCATTTAATGTATAAATAACACTTTACAATTTACGATAAGTCTATAATTTAAATAAATTTACAAGTGATAAATAGGCATATATAAATACAATTTTGAATCCTATACATATCATTTATTATCTATCTTCTGGTGTTTATCTTCTTAGCAGACTTTGAATTGTTTCCAACTCTATCCTCTTTATCTGCTTGTTTCCTATTTTATTTTTTTTGAAATCACAAATATAAAACAAAAAGTTTCAGAACAGCCTATTCAATCGCAAATAAAGTTTCTTGTTTGTTCTGTCCTTCTAAGCTTGTTTTTGAAAGCGCATAAAGGACACCAACAAGTTTTTGAAAACGCAAAAAAAATAGTAGAGAGAGAGAAAAAGGGGGGCAGTACCTGTGGAATTGCAGAGATCTAGTAGGGGAGAAAAAAAAAATTTAAGAAGAGAGAGCAGCAACTGAGGGGAGAGAAAGGCCGCACCTGTAGAAATATAAAATCTCTAGGAGATTAAAATTTTTGAGAGGAGGGACATAAAATATTTCAAAAGGGAGGGAGATAGAAAATTTTTGAGGGGGAGATGAAAATTTTGGAGAAGCGGGTAAGAGGGGATTTTTGGGAATTTTTTTAATTGAGTGTGTTATTAGATGAAGGAATAGGAATTTAGACCTTTTAGTAAGGAATGACTATTCCTCATTTTAAGGAATAGCTATTCATAAGGAATAGCTATTCATAAGGAATAATTATTCCTTGGAATAAAAACTTTACCAAACAACTGTATAACTAAACCATAGGATTAGCTATTACATTATAATATCTATAGTCTACCAAACGTGCCCTAAAGCTATCTTGTGCTTTATTTTGTGACATTTCTCCTATGATTTGTCTTATGAGGCATTTTCACTAACTTTAACAGAATTGATAATGTGACAAGTGCCAACAACACCTGCTAGGAAAGAATTAAGGCAAAAAGATCATTTTTCCTTGAAGTTTACACCTGTTGAACAAACACAAGCTCAAACGAGGATTGAATGAGAAAGTTAGAGACAAAACCAAATATGTGACAATAGAACGAATTTTTTTCCTCCAATTCTTTCTTAAAGTGAGTAAAAATGTCTCAAAAACAAATTACGGTGGAGGTGGGTATCACAAAATAAGTCATGTGATAGGCTCCATATTTTTATATTTTAAGGGTATACCACATGGATGGTATCTGTAATTTACCATGAAAATTAAAATGGGAATGACGGGAAATGATAACACATTATAAATTGACGTTCATTTAAAAAAAAAAAAAACATTATAAATTGACAATTATACTCCTCTCTTGTTTAATTTAAGGAATAGATATGGATTGACATCATAATGGCAAAATTGACAGTTTAATTTTTTTTTTTTAATATAAGTGGAATCCTCTCCACTTAAATTCCCCCTAATTTGGGGCAATTAGAAATGAGGGGTAAGATAAAACACACCCTAAGTTTTTTACTAGTATCTCTATGGCTCTTGCCATGTGGAAGCCAAATGTAATAATTTCCTTTCACATTGGATATTGAAATGCCCGGTAATTTATTATTGCTGATTCTATTACCTGGCAGTCTCTGACTAGGATACCACAAGGCAATCTTAGGAAGTTTGGCCAAGTTACTTTTGGAGCTTTGTACTGATGTTAGGAAAAGTATTGATGCTTTTCAAGTGCCTGCATTTGCTAGATAAGATATATTTCTGAGCTGTGATCCCTCTTTTACAACTGGCACCATGACATCTCCTATTCGTCTTCTATGGTTTGGTTGTTTTTTCAGTTTTTGTGAGCACTAGAATCTCTTTAAAAGTAGGACTGCTGTGATGTTAGTTATCCTAAAAACTGTTTTACTTTAATCATTGTTTATTTTGCTTTTACTAATGGATGTCTGATGGAACTATAAACTGTTAATGAAAATTGTATCTCCTGGAAAATTTACAGGTGGTGCCGTTCCAGCTATTGCCCAACTTGCTTCTTCATCTTATCACGCGGTAGTCTCATCTCCTTCAATGCCTCCACCTTCACAAGATGACAAGATGCACAAGTCCAGAACTTCCTCCACTCTTTAATATATATATACATATATATATCTGCTTTCTTGTTCTGTGTGAGTGCCCATGGGTATGTGTATGAGAGTCATTGAGTTTTGCGTGTGCAGATGCCCAATTCAGTAAATATGCTCCAGAAAGTCACACGAGCGTGCATGGACATGCTCAAGTGGACAATGTAATATCTACTTGGCTTAACAAATTTTTGTTATTTCTTACTTTAAAACAATAAAAATTATATGAATCATTTAAGGTGATAAAAGGGCATGCATATGAAATTTTGACCACAGATGGAATCAGTACAAGCCAAGTTGTCAAAAATTGGATTGTCTTTTTGTCAACTATAATTATACTGTTGAGTTAATTTGTACTGCTTTGTCTCATTTTTAGACATGGTATCAAAATGTGTTCATTTTTGGTATGGAAATATGTGTGGACCAGAATAATAGAGGTTAAAAATGAAGAAATGATAATTCTCCATTCTCATAGAGAAGTCATAATTTTGGCAATTATGCAGCAATGTCTGAGTCCATGACATTCAGGGCTGGAGATGAATATGCTATGCTTAATACATTTCCCAATGGATGTACTTCTTTTGGCCCTTATAAAATGCCATTCAACTCACAATATAAATTGTTATAATCTGTTACACTAGCGTACAAACTACAAACCGTTTTTTGGTTTTATTTATTTATTTATTTAGGTCATTGGCAAAATCATTCGTGAAGGGAATCAATTTGTTGAGTCCTTAAAAGGTGCGAATTACATTACTTGGTTTTCATTCGTGAGGGCAGAAATCCAGAATAAGAATAAAATTGACATAAGGTCAAAGGGGAAACTGAAAATGTGTGTTCATGACTTGGTTGATTTTGTATAAATTCATGATTTGATCATCGCTTATTTGGAATTAAGGCTTGGTAATTGTTGTTGAAATGGTATAAGCATTATCATGATACCATTTGTTACAATCTAAGAAACGGGAAGCATATTTGTGTTATACACCAAAAATAATAGTTAAATTATAATGAGGACCCTTAGCAAACACCAAACCAATGGCGGAGGCAGGACTTTAACCTTGGGGACCAACTAAAGAATCAAATAGTACGTTTTTATTTTTATATATTATATTCATATTATGTACATAATTAGTGTAAACTAGTACTATTTTTTTTTTTTTTTTTTTTGAGATACTTACACAACACACACACACAGGGGAGTGGGGACAAAGGCACAATATCACACAACTCACCCACAACAAAAGTCGGTAACTCTTGTTGGGAGTGTGAAGGCTTTATGCCTGGGAATGAACACACAACTAGGCGATGTGGGACTTATGTAAACTAGTACTAGAAACACAGGTTAGCCATACATGCTGCAAAGAGTAAGGCTTTTAGCCATACACGTGTTCTTCTTGGAATTGATGCAAGGAGTAAAATAATTTTTGACTTGTAATATAAATTACGTAAAGTACTAACTTTCGGAGACAATTGAAGTAAAAATGAAAAATAGAAAAGCGAATCAAATAGAGAAAATT
This sequence comes from Quercus aquifolioides, assembly GCA_019022515.1. Taxonomy (NCBI): domain Eukaryota; kingdom Viridiplantae; phylum Streptophyta; class Magnoliopsida; order Fagales; family Fagaceae; genus Quercus; species Quercus aquifolioides. Next base: position 36,439,856 of record CM032328.1, read on the forward strand.
TGAGAAGATTTGGAAGAGAGAGAGAGAGTTGCTAAATAATTATGTGATTATCATAGGTTGATGAATATCCAATTAATTTGTCACTAATAGAATTGTAAACCTATTTTAATCGAAGGATAGGAGGGGCCAAAATGATATATACTTGTAATCCTATTTTAGGATAATTCATAGAGGAGTCTATGAGTCCGTTTGGATACAATTTATTGTTGCTGAAAACACTGTAGCAAAATAATTTTTAAATGTATGGATAATATCGTGGGACTCATTTTTAATATTTTTTAATGCATTGTTCATGCACAGTACTTTTTATCCCTCAAAAGTCAATAACTCCGGCGTAAAAAAAAAAAAAAAAAAAATCTGAAAACGCAAGGAACAAAATGCAACACAACATTGAGCTGTATCCAAACCCTCACTATCTCTCTTTCTCTCTCTCTCTCTCTCAAGGTTTTCAGACCCGGACTGTTCATTGAACCGTAAAAGAGAGAGGTTCAAGGTTTTTGAGGTCGAACCGAGGTCGAACCGTGATGACGTCATAATTAATTTAATAATTAATTAAAGTCTAAATATAGATATTAAATTTATAAAACTAGCAAAATTGACTAATATATCTATATATGTGAGGGAAATTTAATGATTTTCAAGTATATATTTAATAATAAAATAAGAAAGTTAATAAACTAAAATAATAACCATGAAAATATTAAAATTTATGATTAATTTTTGAAGTAAAGTTGAATATCTTTGAAGGATTTTAATTATAATTTTTTTTATTCTTGTAAGAGATAGATAATTTAATTAAGTACAATAAAATTGTGTTAAGTTTTTTTATAATAAAAATAAAAAATAAAATAAATTGCTAAGGGGTTGGACCGCAAGGTTCTGCCACCGGTTCGAGCGGTCCAACCCCGGTTTTAGGGGTTCACGGAATTGCCACATATACCCGGTTTTTTATGCTTAAAAAATCGATTTTCATCCCGGTTCCCGGTTTTCACGATCCGACCTCTCGATCCAGTCCGGTTTTGAGAACTATGTTCTCTCTCTCTCTCTCTCTCTCTCTCTCTCTCTATATATATATATATATCAACTTTTTATAAAAAAGTTGGGGGAGCCATGGCCCCCCTTAGTCATAACATGGTTCCGCTACTGTACTAAACATGATATTTTTGTCACACCTTGTCCGTGTAACAAGTTGTGAATGGTAGGTTCATATAACTCCAAAATTGTTGAGATAATAGGAAAAGTCAAGCCGCCACATGAACAAGTTGCTGGCAATTTATGGCTTTAGTTAATTGTCCTAGCATTACCGCTGAGACGAAAGGAAAAGTCTGTCGCCAACTTTTTCACCTAAGTTAAGTATCTTCTATGTTGTAATGGATCCCGGTAAGATAAGTTTGTGAGAAAGTTCGAGAATTTTTCGGTAAAAATTTAGCGTATCTAGCAAAAATTGAGACAATAGTTACAACAAAGGGAATGGTGCAGCACAAAATTCTTTCTTCCAAGAAATTTGCGGATAAAACAAAATGTAAAATAAATAGACATAAGAATCAACACTTCGGATTGTTTGGAATTAACAAGAAGCAAGGATAGAAAAGCTAGTTATGAGCACCTAGAGTTGTCCTAAATCCATACCAGGCCATTGGAGGTCATTCCAATTGAAATTTTTATTAATCAAGCAAACTATCCAATTGGAGTACAATAGCCCCCTTATGTAGACTTTTAGGACTAGAGCTAATCCAATTTGACGTGGGGACAATCCCAATTATTGAATTATGAAAATAACCTTGACTCTAAAAAATTAAATACAATACAAATAATTTTAACTAGTAAGACCTAAAATAAAATCTCCCTGTCAAAAAACAGGCCTAAAATAAAATCCAAAGGTAAAAAATACAATCTGAATCAAGGGAGTATCCTGAAATAGCACATCAAGACAAAAATGGGCATCTTCTAGGCAGCTTCCCACTTTTTTAACCTCTCTAGGCAGAGGTGAACCAGACCTCATCATAAGAATGCATTCCTTTAGAATTACCTGAGAGTCATCCTTAAGGGACCTGTCTTCAGATTTTAAATGACTTTCCAAGCACCACCTTCAACAAAACTGATGCCTTCTCTAGCTGCCACAGCCTCCACTGTTACAGTCAACTAAGTAATCCTTGTGTTGATGTCAAAGGATTTTCCAGAAATATTTTGAAAACCCCATTCCTGGTTGTTGCCAATGAAGCTTCCTCCTAGAACTAAAAGTTTGCACACTATTATCTGCTTTAGGAGCCAACTTTCTGCATAAAACTCACCAACTAGCTTCACAGCTCTATAGGCTACCTACACTTTGTGGGAGTCTTTTGACTGGAAAAATCTTACTGTTAACTCTCCCACATATTACAGCTGCTTTGTCTCCGGCAGTCCTGTTCATGTTCCTTTCCAGGGAAATTATTTTTTACATTCCTCCAAATTTGCAGAAAGATCAAGAGAATCACATGCTTACTGAAACTTACAGAGAAGAAGAGACCAACCAAACTGATTTCGCAGAGGCACATAAGAAAGATGAGGAATGGTTTCAGATGCTTGCTTGCATAAGCACCAAAGCTTATTTCAATTATAACCTTTTTCTTGTACAAGATTCAGCACACTTCCTCTACATCTTTAAAATAGCTTCATAGAATTTATTTTAATTTTTATCAGCACATCAGTATTTCCTGCTAGCTACCATAACTTTTCATCCTCCTTTCTGCAACCAGATTCTCCTTCATTTATCTATAACTGGGTTTGTGCACATTAATTTTGCAGGCTTTTGGGTGCCTATGTGCTTAGTGCTTATATGTGCTGATCACCTGAAAATGACTTCCCTAGCCATATTAGGGTATTTGTGCTATTCATTTGCTAAAGATTTTGATTGAGATGATGATGCTCCCAAAGAACCACCACTCCAGAACACCCAGAACATATGCTCATATTAGGCAGCCCTGCAGTATAGTCCAGAGGTTTTTCTGTGAAAACTGACAGATATCATTAATTGAGAAACCAAATGTAATGGGATAGCTCAATAGCCATACATAAATGTGAAGACAACGGAGGGCGGAGAGGAAATGAAAAAGAAACAAGAAAACTTGCTGTAAATTTCGAGACAAACAAGAATGAGGGAAATGAGTGATTTGTGAACAAATTCCAATGCTGAGCATTAGAACAAAGTTACAAGTTGAGATCCAAAACTGCATTCTGATTTAGATTTTAGAGTTTCTAGCTGGTAAAGATATTGGGCATGAGTATGATATGATAGGAACAAAGCAATACATCAATTCTTATGAAATGATAGGAACAAAGCAATAACATCAATTCTTGAAAACCTAGGATATGATGTAACTCAACAAGGACACATTAACTAATTGATATATAAATAAGTATTTTTAAATATACCTATCAAAAAATAAATAAATGAGTACTTTTAAATGCATATTATGCTAATGTTTAGTTTAAAGATAAATGAGAAACATCAAAAAGCATATAATACATAGAATAATCCTATCAAAAAACTTAAGGTAGAATAATGAAACTAACATAGATGCTATAGATAACAAAAGAACACATGATCCATGTTTGACATTCTCAGAATTATTGTATTTGAAGATTTCTGACTTTCTGAAGGCTGAAGCACAAGATCCCATAGTTTACATTTAAATTAAAACCCTTTTTCCTTTAAAAATAAAAATAAATAAAAAGGTCCATTTTTATTCCTAAAGGCATCCATGTCATATCCTATCATACCCGTGATAACAAATTAACTTTGGCTTATGATGGTCCCTCATTAGCCAATTCCATCTCAGGGGAGAGATACAAAATCAGAGGCTTTGTTCTATTTTTTGACAAATGTGTTGAGTGGACCTCATGCAAAGCACCTTTGTCACATAGAGCTGCTCTACGCAAAAAAAAGTGGTTTGCATTGTCTTTCAATATGGTATACACACCAAATTATCATCAGGCCAGATACATACACAATATGTATATTGACATATATGTGTTAGATATATATCAGACATGGCCATGCAAGCATGACAGCTACTCTAAAGTATCTGTTCTTCTTAGCTTTCTAGTATCTTCCATCAAAAATCATCAGATGCTCACACAATCATTAAATTTTTAATGGAAAGAAAAAAGAAATTGTTCATTTTATTGATTTTTGACAAATGTGTTGAGTCACTCAAGCAAAGACCCTTTTCCACATAGAGCTGCTCTATGCAAAAAAAAGGAAGTTTGCATCTTCTTCCAATATGGTATAGACCAAAATATCATCAGGCCAGATACATATACAAAATGAATATTGGCATATCTATGATAGATATATATCAGATATGACCATACCGGTATGACAGCTACTTTAAAGAATCTATACTTCTAAGGTTTCTAGTATTTTCTACCTATCAAAAAATTAAAAAAGTTTCTAGTATTTTCAATCAAAATCATCAGATTCTAGAAAAATCATTAAATTTTAAATGGAAAGAAAAAAAGAAGTTAACTTTATTGATTTACCCATGAATATATATATCAGAATTTACATTTGTCTAGAGAGGATACATTTGAAGCTTCAATAGTAAGGACTAAAGTGGGTTTACTTACAGCTCATTTGCAATAATAATATCATTGGAAGCTTAAAGTACTCCACTTAGTTCAAAAATAAACTTCTCATATTTCATTCATTCCCCACCCCCCCCCCCCCCCCCCCCCCCCAAAAAAAAAAATCAAAATACTTATTTTTTATTAAGTTAGGAAAGGACAAGTTTTTATTTTTTTTGAAAAGCAAGAAAAACGTATATTCAAAAAAATACTTTATGCAAAGAAGCACAAAGCATATCAAAGATTACAAAAAAAGAGAGAAAAGCAAAAACAGAGGAAAGAAACTAACTACAAAGAAAAAGAGAGCTAAGGAACAAAGGGAGAGTTTCACTAGAGGAAAAAACCATTCCTCTCTAGAACTAATTAAATATGACATAAAAGAGAGAGAAAGAGAGTATATAACTTAGTAATGAAAAATTTTCTCTAAGTTAAATCTGAAACCTCCATCTCCAAAACCAATCAAATATAATATAAAAAACAGAATCCAGTATTTTAAAAAGAATAAGTAGAGAACATCCCCACAACTACTAACAATATAACAACATGCACTGAAAGAGTAAATTTTCTCCTTTTGAGCATCTCAACTTTCAAGCTACTTATCACATCCATAAAAGTTTTTTTTTTTTAATAAACAAATGTCTCTCAAACATTAAATGTCTAGATAAGACTTGAGTTTTTAGAAGTCATTGACCAATCAAATATACTTACGAAGGAATACATAAATGATTACTATTAAGCAAAAAAGGATTAGATTTATACCCGAGCATGTGTAGATGACGCGAACATCCTTAAGCCAGAAAAGCTTTTAACATTCACTTGTAAGGTATAGATAGGGAAAGAGCATCCACTTTAGTATGGGCCCATCACTAACACTTAACAGATCCCCCATTAATGCAGCAAACTCTTTCACCAGTATGTAACCTAGAGCCTTCTAGCTAGCAGTCTTTGTCACAATCTTGATGTATATCCACTTTGCATGTTAGCACTATGTATTTTCAGATCACACCAATAAATTACAAATTTCATCCTCAGATAAATATGCTTCTCATAAATCACTGTCATGAGATCCTACACTCACGAGCTTTGTCCCAAGCTCCTCCCTTGGTTTAGCCGAAAGCCCTTTTGCTAACATCTCTTCATCATACTTCCGTGCCATATCTACCATTCCTTTATCTACCAAAGCATCAATCAAAGCATTGTAAGCAGACTCATCTGGACTACACCCAAGTTCCTCCATCTTCTCCCACACAATAAAGGCTGGTCGAAGAAACCCCCATCTCCCAAATTTTCTCAAAAGCATCACATAAGTATCCATCCTGGGACGAACCCCTCTTTCAATCATTCTATCGAGAAGTCTAAGAATCTCTCTGGGCTTCTCAAGACATCTAAAAATGCAATTGAACGTGATAACATCTGGTACACAACCCTTCTCATGCATTCGATCGAGCAACTCATAAGCCTCCTTATATCTACCATTTTCACAAAACAGCTTTATAATCGTATTATAAGTCGCAACCTCAGGCTTACAACCGAAGTCCCTCATTTCCTTAAATACTCGAACAGAACAATCCACACCCTCTGAAAGACCAACAGCACGAATAACCGTATTATATGCCACCACATCCAACCTTATACCCTTTTTCTTCATCTCCTTATACAACTTCACAGCCTTCCATGGCTTCCCACTCTTGCACATTATATCCATATATATTGAATAAGAATGCAAATCTTTACGAACACCCATTTGATCCATCTCTTCCCAAAACTCCCTACACTTACTCCACCATCCCATCTTAAACCACCCGCGAAGAATCATATTATAAATCTTGGTATTCTTCGCGTCAACACCAAACTTCTTGTTCTTCCCAAAACACAAATCATAGGCCTCAACCACATGCTTGTACTCACACAAAGCATCAATAAGATTACAAAAAGACATCTCATCCTTCAAACCAAACTCGTCTAACGAATCATAAATACCTACAGCTTCTGTAACTAAATGTGCACATATATATCGCTTAAACAAAATCCGAAAGGTGGTATGGTCTGGTTTGGAAAATGGGTTTGTTTTCATTCGATGAATTAAGTCCCAAGAAAGCTGGAATTCGAAGAACTTACATAGAATGTCGAGCATACGATTGTACGTATGAGTTGTGTGTTGGAAATGGGATTGGGTTTGGACCCAGTTGAAGAAATCGAGAGCACGCTTCCAGTCATTGCAGTAAGAGTAGAGGGTTTCGTGGACTGCGGTGGGATCGAAATCCGTGTGGGATTGTGAAATGGGTTTGGTTGACAAAGATTGATAAAGAGGAAAGAAGAGAGAGATGGGTGACTTAATGATGAACCGTCTGCTCCTGATTGAACAAAGCATTTTTTTTTTTCTTTTTTTTCCTTGTTTTTGAGTTTTGTTCTGCTGATTATATAAAACCCTGAAAGCTTCGTGAGTTAACTTGAACAATTCGCGTTAGACATGACAAACGGGCCTGGTTAATCGGGTTTGAGTCAAAGTTGGGTCATTTTAAACCGTTAGAAACGGGCTGGGTCAATCGGATTACGAGCTGGATTGGGTCGGGCAACCTGTTTCACTAAAATTGTTCCATAACCAAAATACTACCATCCAAAGACTTATACATAGCCATAATAGTACCATTTATTCCATAACCATTATCTAATGTTCTTCACATAGAATATTGTTAGCCCGAGTTTCACCACCATTTGAAGGTACCTAAGAGAATAAAACATGCCTCTGCACTCTTTACCTCAAAAATTAAGCCATACAAGAGAAACATATATGACCGGACATAAGCTTCGTACTTTAACCTGAATACCAAATAACATTAGTAGAAACATCTTTGACCATAGTAATTCAACTTGAATATAAATTGATAATGCTTAAAATCGTCAGTATGTCTATTGCCCAAACCCGCGGTCTTCCATAAAAGGTGCAGAGTAAGAAACCTGCAGAATGAAAAATGCCTACAAAGTGCACCAGTGTGGTGTTGGCCTAAAACCCTCCGAAGGTTAAGTAAAAAACTCACAGTAATCTCAATGAACTCAAAAGAAAAAGCTTGAAAATTGTGTTTTTCACGTACCTCAATATTGGCGTGTCATGGTGTTTATATAGGGGTATGTGGATGACCACTTTAGCTGAATTTTAGGGACTTGGGGTTATCCCTCAGTTGACTTGTAGGAGATGGGAGTTATCCCACAGTTAATTTGTAGGAGATGGGAGTTATCCCTTTGCTAGTAGTTGTGTGAATGTAGGAGCGCCTTAGGTGATGGCTACTATGCGAGTGTTGTAGTGTAGGTTTTGTATGCACATCTTCACTCGTTCGTGTCCGTTTATGGGGGTGACGAATGGGTGTCAAGGTCAGGCTTGCAAGTGCTTACTTTTCCGTTCTTGTATGTGACAGATGACTTATTGGAGTAGATGTGATAGGTTACATTTGTTGCATTGAGTCTCCCACTTTTGACAAGTCAGTACATTCGTATCAGATGATGATCAGTGTACACGTGGACGAGTAGATTAGGATTGATTTGTAATTGTTTTCCCTTAATTTCCGGAATTAGTTTTCTTCCTCTGTTTTGGTATTGAATGTATATATATAGGTGTAGTTATGTATTACATTTGATTCCTTCTTTTGTACTCCAACTTTCTCAATCAATAATACCAGAGGTTCTATTTAGAGAGAGGGTTTCAGAATTTTACATGGTATCAGAGCTCAGAGAAGCACAACAATGGCGTCCACTGAGTCAAGCAATCCATCTGATCCAGTTCATGTTCAACCTTCGCACTCTGTTTTGAATTCCAGCAATGATTCAGTTACTCCTTCTCCTCCCAATCCTTATTTCCTTAGTTCAAGTGAAAATCCAGGGAACATCTTGGTTACACAACCACTCCTTGGGATGAAGAACTATCAGTCATGGTCCAGAGCAATGATCCTTGCTCTCACTGCGAAGAAGAAGATCGGTTTTGTTAATGGTAAGATCACAAAACCAGATTTGGATTCACCTTTATATGAAGATTGGGAGAGCTGTAATACCATGGTGCTTTCTTGGATGATCAATTCCATGCATGTGGATGTGTTCAGTAGCATTATGTACTGTGAAACAGTTAGGGAGATGTGGATCGAATTGCAGAATGTCTTCTCACAAGGCAATGGTCCCAAAATTTACAATCTCTAGAGAGAGATTTCTTACATTACTCAGAATCAGATGACAGTGACAGAGTACTACACCAAATTCAAGAGGCTTTGGGATCAATTACTCAACTATGAGCCATTTCCACAATGTTCTTGTGGTGCTATGAAGTTGCTGAATGATTCACACAACAAGGCCTATGTCATGAGATTTCTTATGGGACAAAATGAGAATTTTGAGACTTTACGCAGTCAAATTCTCACATATGATCCTTTTCCTTCAATGAGCAAGGTGTACTCACTGGTTCTTCAAGAAGAATCACATAAAAATATTGGTCATGGAGGTTCCAATGCAAGTCAGAATGATGTGGTAGCAATGTATGCTAATTCAAAGAGCAATTCTGGTAACACTACTTGGAACAAAGGGAATGGCAAGAAAGAAATGCCTTTTTGCACACATTGCAACATCCCTGGACATACAATTGAGAAATGTTATAAGCTACATGGGTATCCACCAGGGTACAAGCCTAAAGGAAAGGGGAATGCTACTGCAAATCAGGTTTCTTGGAATCTGAGCAGTGGAGCAAACAATTCCTCAACTGGAAGCAATCTGTGTCCTATCTCTAAGGCACAATGTGAACAGCTATTGGCATATCTTACTGCGAGTTCCGGAGGAGGAGATGTACATCATGCAGCTGTTGTGAGGGCTTCCAGTGTGGTTGGTGTTGATGGAAATCCTGATGGTGCTCCTGAGATGAATATCTCACAACCACAAAACAACCTTACATCTTGTTCCAATGTCATGTCAGGTATCACTTTTTACATACCTTATACTCCAAACCTATCACATTCTATATTTTCTGCCAAAATTTTCAATAAGAATGCTTTTAGTAAATTAGATTGGGTCATTGATACAGGAGCTACAGACCATATGGTATATTCTGTTTCCTATTTCACTTCAATTACTACCACACTCAATACACATGTTAATCTTCCTAATGGTGAAGTTGCTCTTGTCACACACATAGGCACTGTTAGGATTTCAGACAGTCTTCTACTCCATAATGTTCTATGTGTGCCCTCATTCACTTTCAACCTTATTTCTGTCAGTCAATTGGCAAAGTCCATCATTTGCTGTCTCATTTTTTTTGGAAACTTATGCTTCATCCAGGACCTTGCTCATTGGAGCACGATTGGTCTGGGTAAGGAGATTAATGGACTCTACTTGCTACAAAAGGGAGAATCAACTTCAACCTCAAATTGTTTGTCTGCTTCTGTTTTAGCTTCTGCCAATAAAATTGTTTCAGCTTCTGTTAATAAGACTGGTTCAGCTTCTGTTAGTCAAACTAAGCCTCACATATGGCATGCTAGATTAGGGCATTTGTCTGATGCAAAATTAGCTTTGCTGAATAAGAACAATGTATCTTTTGTCAATACTAATGAAACTTTTCATTGTGATATCTGTCCTCTTGCAAAACAGAAAAGGTTGCCTTTTAATCCAAGTTCACATATCTCCAATGAATGTTTTGATTTGATTCATTGTTACTTATGGGGACCATTTTCTGTTCCTACCATTGACGGATGCAAGTTTTTCTTAACTATTGTAGATAATTGTTCAAGGTGTACATGGGTATATTTGCTAAAACACAAGTCCCAGACACAATTCTACTTAGAACAATTTTGTGCAATGGTTGAAACTCAATTTGCAAGGAAAGTCAAGTGCATTAGGACAGATAATAGTACTGAGTTCATCATGAAAGGTTTTTTTGAACAAAAGGGAATTTTACATCAGTTAAGTTGTGTTGAAACTCCACAGCAGAATGCTGTTGTGGAAAGAAAACACCAACACATCCTAAATGTTGCAAGGGCACTCAAGTTTCAATCTAATTTGCCCTTGCATCTCTGGGGTTATTGTGTACTTACTGCTGTTTACTTGATTAACAGAATTCCTAGTTCAGTTTTGAATCATAAAACTCCTTATGAAGTTCTCTTTGGCCATCTACCTTCTTATTCTCATTTAAGGGTTTTTGGGTGCCTTTGTTATGCCTCTACCCTTTCTCATCATAGAACTAAATTTGATCCAAGAGCAAAGAAGTGTGTCTTCCTTGGATATCCTTTTGGGGTTAAAGGGTATAAAGTACTTGATTTGTCCACAAATGCTGTTTTTAATTCTAGAGATGTTGTTTTTCATGAACATACCTTTCCTTATGTTAAAGATGCATCTGATTTTACTGATCCTTTTAGTCTTGTTTCTAAGGTTGATGCTTGTTCTCCTGGTAACAGCAATGAAGACACATTTGATACTCCTATCAGCATTTCAGATTCTCACACACATTCACCTGATTCCCAAAGTCCAATCTCTTTTCCTCCTGTTTTACATTCCCATGAATTAAGTACTGATTTGTCTAATCTTGTGTCTCATGATGTTAATACATCACCCTTTACTTCACTTAATCCTTCTAGAACCACTTCACCTTCTTTGCCCGTTTCTAGCCCTACTTTACCATTCACCAAGAATTCCACCAGGGTTCACAAAACACCTGCCTATCTGCAAGACTATGCTTGCAATTCAGCTGCATCTGCTCCTACTCCAGGTTCCCCATATGCCTTGTCAGATTACTTGACATATTCTCATTTGCTACCTCAATATTAGTCTTATTTGATGTCCGTGAGTGCTTGCCCTCAAGAACCAACTTCTTTTTCTCAAGCAGTCCAAAACCCTCTATGGAGAGAGGCTATGGATAAAGAAATACATGATTTAGAGAAGACTGGTACTTGGATTCTTACATCTCTCCCTGATGGTAAACGACCCATTGGTTGTAAGTGGGTATACAAGGTGAAGTTGAATTCTGATGGCAGTGTTGAGAGGTATAAAGCCAGACTTGTGGCTAAGGGATATACTCAAAGGGAAGGCCTTGACTTCTTGGAGACCTTCTCCCCTGTTGCCAAAACAGTTTCTGTTCGAATGTTGCTTGCCCTTGCTTCTGCTAAAGGTTGGCCCCTCCACCAGCTTGATATCAACAATGCTTTCCTCCATGGAGACCTTGTTGAGGAGGTTTACATGACCTTACCACCTGGTTTTCACAGTAAGGGGGAGTCTTCAGCTCAGTCAGCAGCTTCTGAGTCAGCTAAGCCTTTGGTTTGCAAGCTTGTTAAGTCCCTCTATGGACTGAAGCAGGCTTCACGGCAATGGAATGCCAAGTTGTCTTCTACAATTTTAAATCTTGGATTCACACAGTCACAAGCTGATCACTCTCTATTTGTTCATTCAGATGGTGACTTGTTCACTGCATTACTAGTGTATGTAGATGACATGGTTATTACAGGCAACAATCCAAGTTGTGTTACTCTAGTCAAATCTGTCTTAGATCAGAATTTTGGTATTAAGGATCTTGGCTGCCTTAAATATTTCCTTGGTCTAGAAATAGCTAGAAGTGATAAGGGTATTAGCTTAAACCAAAGGAAATATGCCCTTGAGGTGCTAAAAGAGGCAGGTATGACAGGTTGCAAACCTGCCAAAACACCTATGGAACAGCAACTTAAATTGTCTAAGAGTGATGGTGAATTGCTTGAGGATGCAAGCCAGTTTTGAAGGTTGATAGGGAAGTTGATGTATGTTACCCTTAGTAGACCTGATATCACCTATTCCGTTCATAGACTTAGTCAATTTTTGTCTCAACCTAGAGTTCCACACATGAGGGCAACTACTAGGATCTTGCAGTATATCAAAGGGACACCTGGACAAGGAGTGTTTTTTCCTGTGGATTCAGACTTGCAACTAAAAGCCTTCTGTGATGCGGATTGGGCAGGCTGCCCTGACACAAGAAAGTCCCTTACTGGTTATTCTGTTTTCTTAGGGAATGCCTTAGTTTCTTGGAGATCAAAGAAACAAAGTGTGGTGTCTAGATCATCTGCAGAAGCTGAGTACAGGTCCATGGCTTCAACAACAAGTGAGGTGACTTGGTTGCTGTACTTACTAAAGGATCTTCATGTTTCACATGACAAACCAGTGCTCATGTACTGTGATAACCAGGCTGCTCTTCACATCTCTGCCAATCCAGTTTTTCATGAATGATCCAAACATATTGAGGCAGATTGTCATATTGTAAGGAATAGAGTTTTGGATGGAACCATCAAGACTTTTCATGTGTCTTCTAGAAACCAATTGGCAGATATATTTACAAAATCACTTGGGTTGGAGAGTTTCTTAAAGTTACTAAAGAGACTGGGGATCATTAATATTTTTGCTCAAAACATTCACTTTCCTGAGTCCTTGTCACAACATCAAGAAGCAAGAGCTTTGCTCTTGAGGGGGAGTGTTGAAAACAAGAAGAAATACACTCAGGATCAAACTAACTATGCCTACAAAACTAAAGGGATGAACACTGATCAAGCAAATCAAATAGACAAGAGTTAAGGGGACTGGGCTAGTGCAGAGTTACTTGACATGATAGAAGCAGTCCCTTACCATGAGTATTTCATCCATGCCATTGATGAAGATATGCCACGTGGATAGAAGCGGTTATCAGATAATGATTAGTGTACACGTGGACGAGTAGATTAGGATTGATTGTAACTGTTTTCCCTTAATTTTCGGAATTAGTTTTCTTCCTCTGTTTTGGTACTGAATGTATATATATAGGTGTAGTTATATATTACATTTGATTCCTTCTTTTCTACTCCAACTTTCTCAATCAATAATACCAGAGGTTCTATTTAGAGAGAGGGTTTCAAAATTTTATAATTCGAAAGACATAGCTTACATTTGGAAGACGTAACTTGTGTTCGGAAGATTGACCGTGGAGTTAGCTAAAAAGTTCCCGATCATAAATTAACAATTGTAGAAATATAATTAAGATAAGACCATATACATTTAAACATTAGCATGAAACTTGGTGAGCTTAAGTTTCGCTTTAACTTCTTCTCAAAAAAAAAGTTTATCTTTAACTTATCAAGTTTCATGCCATTAGATTGAGATTATGGAGGTTCTATTATAAAATTTCCTTAAGAAAGTTAAAAGTTTTTCGGTTGTAGAATTGTAACTAACACTAGCCATTCCAATTTCATGGTTGCTAGGACTAAAATTCAAAATTAAGAATTCTCTGGGTTCAACTTGATTAACTCCGTTATCATGAGTTGATCACAAAACAGAAAAAAGTAAAATTGAATATATGAAATACAAACCGGTGAGTAATGAGGCACTCATTTGAAAAACTAAGCAGACTTCTCACCTAGGCCCTAGCACGCGGTGGAGGCCGAGGCAATCTTCTTTATTCACATGGATAGAGTTTTCCACCTGGACCACCATTTTTTCCCCAAATTGGATAAAATATGAAAGAAAATGGCATTGAGAAGAAAAGTACAAAATTATATCCATTTTTTCGTTCTTCTACTTTGAATAATAAAAGTATTTTAGTAATTTACTCTTTATCTTTTCATTATTTGTCTCTTCAAAGCACACATATTTTATCCTCCCAACCAAACAAATCCTTTTGTTGAAACAAACACAACATAATTCTTTACACTTTATCAGTTCTTTCTATTCTCAGTGCAACCAAACATGACTATTCCTCCTCAAAATTCTTTCGAGTTAGGGTGAATGGTTGGTTCCATTCCACTATCAAAATATTTCCTGAATTTTATCTTTATTCTATTAAAATGCATTATTCCATTAAAATAAAAATAAAATAGGGTATTGTGTATTACACTATGTGCAACAAATTTTTCCCAATAAAATATAGGATATATAAAATATTTCAAACACACTTGCCAAAAAGAAAAATAGTCTACACCAAAAACTGATTGGTATTTTGGTCTGATAATAAAGAGTTATCATCAGGAGCGGATGCCATAAGTTGAAATTCTCTCTCTCTCAAAAAAACAGCATTATTTCTTTCTACCATTATACAGTTATACTCCATATTATGAGAGCCAACCAAAGTTACTCCACTGTCTTATATATGGATGGCATGAATATATACTCTACAACTAACAAAGGGGGAAAAAAGGAAAGGGGAATATGTAAGAGGGATTCATTATATTCTTATGTTTATACTGTATTAAGTCCCTTTAGTGTTTGCAAGCAATAACTTTTTCTTTTGGTTATTTAACATATTTTCTCTTGTATAGTTTTAATTTTCTCTTGAACCATCTTTTTTTTTTTTTTTTTTAAAAAAAACCTCATATAATTGGATTGGAAGGTCAAAGCTAGAATAAATATATTTGTAGGTGAAAGGGAAACCATGCTCATGACGCATCCACTCTATGAAGGGAGTTGCACTACTAAACAGCAGCTTGTATCCAAAATTATATAGACTAAGTAGGTTTTCCTTTTCTTTTTCAAGGAACACCAACCCAAAAAAGTTGAAAAAAAGATACTAACATGAAATAATAAAAGGAGCTTTTAATAATATTATCAATAGTAATAATAAAGAAAAAAATAACAAGAGCAAAATCAAAAACAAAACAAAACCAACAACAACCCCCTTTTGCCCCAGAACGTTAAATGGAAGCCATCGGATTCTTTAGCGTTCAAGACCAATTTTGATGGAGCCATTTTTGAAGACTTTGATGAGGCTGGAATTGGTGTGGTAGTTCGTAATTCTTAAGGTGTAGTGATGGCATCTCTTTCAGGGGGGGGAAAAAAAAATCCAAAACCATCTTCTGTGGTTATCCTGGAACTCTTGATGGCTAGACGTGCTGCACTATTTGTTTAGGAAATTGAGATTCACCAAACTATCCTTGAAGGTGATTCTAAAATAGTTATAAATTATTGTTGATACCTACTTTGGCAAAAAAGGCCCAATAACAAGAAGAAGCCCAACAACAAAGAAGGGAGAGAAGGAAGAAGAATTAGCAAAGTAAGAAAAAACCCATTAAGCCCAAGTGGCAGGAATAATGGTCCATAGGCCTATAAAATAATTAAAAAAAAAAAGGCCCTAAAGAAAGCTAACGGGCCCAAGGGAGCCTAAAGAATGAAGTAGTAAGCCCATGAGAATTATAAGAAATGGAAAGCAAGCAAAATGGGTTGGAGCAACCCAAAGAAAGGAATTAGTAAAAGGGGTTGGTGCAAAGGCCAACAAATCTTGAAAGTAAAGGATAAGGTAATTAGGTCGGGGAAACCCAAAAAATGTAGCAAAAGCCCATGAGAATGTAAGAATGGAATGGGCCAAGGATGCCCAAAGGAATGAAGCAGGCCGAGAATGCCCAAAAGAATGATATAGGCCAAGGGAGCCTAAGATGGTATGAGAATTAACCTAGCAGAAATACTGGGCAACGTGAATTGAATAAAGGAAAAGTACGTGGCAGGCCCAAAGGAGGCCCAACAAGCACAGGTCAAATGGTAACATGGTAGAAGCAATGGAGTGGCGTGGTAGGAATACTATTCGGCCCACAAACCAGCAATAAAGAGAAACAAGGGCCGAATTGAAGAAGAAAGGGCCCTTGCCCAAGCAAGACCCAGCCCAGGAAGGAAACGAGATGCAAAGAATAAAAACCTAGACTCACCCACGCCACAAAAGGTTAAAAATAAGCAGCAGAAATGTGTAGCGAAACTAGAGAGACTCACAGGCAATGGCAAACGCATGAACGACAGACAAACCATGGACTCACATGGGAGTGGAGCACGCACAAGGCTCAGGCACCACCCACTTGTACCCAGCCAATACAAGCACAATGGGCCATGAGACAGAGGTAAAAGAAGGTATGGTTTAGTGGTGGGGAGAAGGAGGAAGTCTATTCTGAGATTCCTGCTCAAACTCTTTTGGAGGAAATGTCCTGTTGGGATGACATACCACTCAAAAGAGGGAAAGATAAGCTAGAATCACTGGGTGTATGCCATAGGAGTTAGTAAGAGAGAATACCCGACTCTTATCTGGATGGGGATGCTACGGAAAGCAAGAAAAACAAAACAAAACTCTTTTGTCTAGGAATGGAACATGGCGCGGCCAGCACAAGGTAGTGGTGATGGCTGAGCAGCTGACAGACCAGTGGGTGGTCTAGGAAGGACACCCACACCAGGCCAAAAGTAGTTGAGGGGTAAAACAGTAAAACTCTTCACGACAGGCAGTATAAAAAGGCCTTAGCTGTGTACAGTGAAAAATAACAAGAACAACGAGAGGCAAGTAGAGAGTAAGGAAAAACAAGTGAGGAAAATAGCAAGAAAGAAAAATAAAGAAGAATAGAGGGGATATAGGAATGAGAAATTGAGAGTAGAGGAAAACAGAGTGGATAAAAAGGGAAGTGAGGAAGCAAGAGTGTGATAAGGCATGCACCAATAGACTACTCCCTTCTCTCCCTCTCAATAGCCTACTCTCTAGCAAGATCAAAGGATTTGAGGATAAGCCATTTAGGCTCATTCTTTCAAAGTAGGCAATTTCCATGGCCACCACTAAAAGTTCAATGGGTGTCTTAGGATTTTTCCCAAAGGTTGTTCCTGAACCTTCATGAGTGAAAGTGCGTCCATCACGAAGGTTAACACTATAGTTTAATCCTGAGAGTTGTTTGGCCAAAAAAACCAGTCACACCGAATTTTACTCCTGGTGACATAAATCAACCTTTAAAGATAACGCTCTTTGTATCAAACTTGTTTATTCACTAATATATTTCCAACAATGTATATTGAGAACAGAATTATATAATGGATTGAAGGATTTGATTATCAAAGGTGATACAACCCTAGCATTGACACTCTGGGAGAGTGATTGCAGTATTCTAAACTAATTATTGTTTCTTTTTTGCTTCATAATTTATCTATATAAATATAATCAAGCTAGTATATTATATATTTCCAGTTGTCTATACCATTAAATATCAAAAGAGAAGACTACCTCATGCACACATAGTTGCTTCTACTACATGGTTGCTTCTATTTATCTTATGTTTGGTTGCACTATTTATCACCAAGCTTAAATATCAATTGGTTTTTAGTGTAGGCCAAGTTAGAACTCTAGATCTTTTATTTGACGACAAGAAATTTTATCAATTTAGATAACTAGAACTTACATGTTTGGTTGCACTAAAGACTTCTAATGTGTTTGTTAGACCTAAAATATTTTCTAATCATAAAATATTTTACAAAAAACATTTTATAGTGTTTGACTCCTACTGAAAATATTTTATTTTCTAGTGTTTGGTTCAAAGGAAAGAAAAACAAAAATCCTATATAATACATCACACCCATATACTGGTATATATCAAATATCGGCATACTTGTATACATCCAAAATTTACACATAATAAATCATGAAAGTTCATGTTCAAAATAAAGTGCTTTTGAAACATAAGCATTGATAATTATGACACTACCATACTAATATACATAACCATAAATTTATCATAGTTCCACTTCCATACCCGTAATATTACCATCCAAGTTCTAGTACATAACCATTTCAAAACACTAAAATTGTTCCATAACCATTCAAAGTCTTATATACATAACCATAATACTGCCATTAAAAACAAATATTGTTCCATGACCAAAATCTAATGTTTTTCCCAAGAACATTGTAACATATCCAAAACATTACATATCTTGGGTTTCACCAATCCTTGAAGACACCTAGGAGAATTAAACATGCCTTTGCCTTCTTTAGCAAAAAAAGTAAGCCCCCCAGTTTAAGATCAACATACAAGAGAAGCATGAATTCAGACATGAGCTTAGTACTTGAAGCTGAATATCAAGTAACATTAGTAGAAACATCATTGAGCTTAGTAATTCAACTTGAATATCAAATAACATTAGTAGAAACATAATTAAAACCATATACCTTCAAACATTCGCATGCAACTAGGTAAATTTAAGTTTCTCTTAACTTATCCATTTTCATGTCTACAGATTGAGTTTCTTGCTCTGTTATAAAAATTCCTTGAGAAAATTAAAAGTTCTAGCTTTGGTTGTAGAATTGTAACCAGCCCTAAACATGACAACTTCATGGTTGTTAGGATACTCAAATTAAAGTTTAAGAATTCTCATGAGTTCACTTCAACTTGATTAATTCCATCGTCATGGACTGATCACACAACAAAAAAGTAACATTGAATATATGAAGTATGCAAACTAATGAGGCACTCATTTCGAAAACTCAGCAAATTTCATACCTAGCAATAGGGGGCACGACAATTTTCTTCATTCACACGAAAAATGACCACTTGAAAGTCTTAGTGGCCTCAATCAATTCAAAGGCACAAATATCACCTACTTCTAGATTATTGTCCTTTGCAAATGCTTTTCAATGACAGTTGAACCTACATTTTAGATCCTCAGTCCTTTTGCAAAACTCAACAGGCCAGTTACTCCCATCAGAAACCCAAAGGTTGACATCGTCATGCAATATATTTGAATATTTCTTCACAAAGTCCTTTGGTATATTCTATTGAAAAATGATAATGAAGAAAAAAAAATTAAGGAAATAATATTTCTTTTCCAGTGAAGAATGAAACTAAAAAGTTGGTAGCCTTGCTTTGAAAGAATGCATTGCTACCAAATTTCCTCTCTTTTAAATGTATATCATCATGCAAAGTGAACTTTGTAGAACTTTTGATGATCAAGTAGCTATTAAATTGAAAGCTTACCAAATTCCGATCCAAGTACGATGGTTGCATGACAACCTCGAAATACGGATTTTTAGGTTTGAAAGCACTTGCTCTCTGAAGTGCTCTAGTGGTTTCATCGCTGTTCAATGGCTGGATCATTCTAACAACCTTAAAATTCAAGTGTTGTTTAGTCGTAGAAATTCCTTTAACGCCTTTTGCTGAAAAATTAAGTTAAACATGATTATGAAAACATAATAAACCAGGAACTTTGACTCAAACATGATTATATGAAATTTGCATATTGGAAGTGATTGCAATTTTACCACTCGAATTAGTTTTCATGATCTCGTGGGGTCGAAAATATGGTAATGGTGATTTATCCCTTGTTTTTGGGCTTGGTGGAAAGCTGCCTAAGAATTCAATAGCACTATAATTCTCAATCTCTTCCATATTAGGAGCTATAAATTCTTTATGAAGCTTGATAGTCTATTTCTGTTGCACTCTCAGAAGTGGGAATTTCCTTCGTATTAGAAAACTAAGAAGTGCCCCTGCTTGACTGAGTAGTACTTTACAAATTCTGGCCAGCCCTTCTGTAACCAAACCTCACCATCACTTTCTGTCAATTCTACATTCCATTCTGCACCACTCGGAAGTTTAAGAAATGCAGTGTTTGACAGCCCCTGTCCATATTTCCCTGTAAACTTTCTAGGAATTCCCTGTGAAGAATGAGTCTATAATTAAGTTTTGCACATAAAATACAATATGAAGTATTAAGCGCACACACATTGTTCTTAATAGGAAAAACATGGTTTCTATTTCTAAACAACAATATTTAGAAAATTGGAGTCATGGTTGGTTGACTTGGTTCCATTCCACTGTCAAAATATTTCTTGCATCTTATCTTTATTATAATAAAATGCAAATAAAAAGCTTCATTCCTTTCTACTATTATACATTTATACTCCATATATCTTGAGAACCAACCAAAGTTATTCCACTATCTTATGGATTGCATGAATAATTACCCTGCAACTAACAATGAAAAAAAAAGAGGGGAAAGGAGAGTAGGTATGAGGAATTCTTTATATTCTTCTATTTTTATTATTTAAATCCCTGTAGTGTTGGCAAACAACAACCTTTTCTTTTAAGTCCATTTAGTTTTTAACATATTTGCTCACGTACAGTTTTTTTTTTTTTTTTTTTTTAAAGAAAAAAAAAAGGAAAAAAAAAAACTTCATTATTTTCTCTATTTACCGTTATACTTAAAACTAATTTTCATTAAAAAAAATCCAAATGGACTCCTAATCTAGCATAACAAATCTTCAATTGCCCAAAGTGCAAACAAAGTGATAGCTAGGAAGGCCAAAACTAGAATAAATATATTTGTAGGTGAAAGGGGAACTATACTGCTACTAAACAGCTGCTTGTATCCAAAATTATATAGACTAGAAAGTCTGTTTTTCCTTTTCTTTTTCAAAGAATACCAACCCAAAAACTTAAAAACAATAAAAACATTAAATAATAAAAGGAGTTCTTTAAATAATTTTATAAAATTATATTAAAAAAGAACAAAACCAACAACATCAACCCCTCTTGGCCCAACCTGTCCCAAGGTACTTGGGACTTGCAAGTCGCAAAGTTCAAAAATATGAGGTGAAAAATTACAAAGTTCAACAAGCTAGCTAGACTCTTTGGTTCTACATGTATCACTGTTTTTGGAGTTATTACCTAGCATTAGAATTGTAAACTTTTTCCCAAACAAGAGACCAAGGTCATCATCTTACATTTGATCCAATTAGTTTAACAAAGTAGTAGTAGCATCAAGTTCTTAAATCACACACACAAAGTGAGAGAGATGAACATACTTACAAGCGTCCCATCTCGTAGACAATTGTTGAGAATGACCTTGAAAAAATGTGGAGCATTCATCATAGCTGCTGCACTGTCAACGTTTCTATCTCCTGCGAGATTTTGAGCTTGCAATGGACAACAATGGTGAACAACAATGGTGAAGAGAGAGAGAGAAGAAAAGAGAGAACTATATTGATCAATGAATTAGAAAAAGTGTTTTTACAAGCTCATCTAATACATTACATAGACCACTACTTATATAGCTCTGATGAATAGATACAATCTGAAACCTTCTAAGAGGTTCTATCATAACTAAATCTTTACAGCTTTGCAACCACTTCCGAATTTTAAGGGAGGACAGTTATCAACGGTTATCATTTGGGCTCTGTTTATCAATCTCTGTGACAAGCTTTGAACAGTTGTGGAGAACAGAGTAAGTCTTGAGCACCAGAATAGAAGAGGATCAAAACGGTATCGTTCCTGTTACTTAGAAACGGTGACGTTTCTTCAATTCCACTTAAACTCAATTTCATTTAAGTCCCACGACACCGTTTTGACCTTAGCATCAAGTTACCGTTGGACAGAACTAGCCGTTACTCTGAAACTCCTTGTTCTTCTTCTTTCAACTTCAAACCACAATGCTCCTCAGGTCTCAAGTCCTCACTTACTTTATCATCCCCCCTCAAAACCATGGGGGCTAGAGACACCATGATTTTGGAGCGAAGAAACACAAACTGAGAAGAAGAAAGAGTTTTAGTAAATATATCAGCAAGTTGATCTCCAGTGGCAATGTATTTAACTTGGAGATCCCTGCGTAAAACTCGCTCTCGAACAAAATGATAATCAACCTCACATGCTTTGTATGAGCATGGAACACAGGATTGGAGGCAATGGCCAAGGCAGATACATTGTCACACCATAGTTTGGGAGGAGAAGGAAGAAAAAGACCCAGGTCTTTCAACACTTGGCGAAGCCAAGAGAGCTCAACAGCAGTGGAGGCCAAAGCTCTATACTCAGACTCAGTAGAAGACCTGGAGACAGTTTCTTGCTTCTTGGCACTCCAAGTAATGGGATTGTAACCCAGGTAAGCAATAAACCCAGTGGTAGAACGCCTATCATAGGGATCACCAGCCCAATCAGAGTCTGAAAAGGCAAAAAGAGAAATTGGACAAGGTTGAAGAAAAATCCCAAAATTGAGGGTACCATTAAGATATCTAAGAATGCGCTTAGCTGCAACCAAGTGGATGTTAGTGGGAAAAGACATAAACTGACAAACTTGATGGACAGCGAAACTGAGGTCAGGTATGGTGAATGTCAAGTAGTGAAGAGAGGCAACCAGACTTCTATATTCATGAGGGCTGGAAAGAAGGGACCCTTCATTAGGAACCAACCTGATATAGGAGCATAGGGTGATTTGGCAGTCTTGGAAGAGAGCATGTGATGCTTTAGAATCAAATCCTGAGCATACTTTGTCTGATTAAGAAACAAACCCTTGGATGTCCTGGTGATCTAAAGACCAAGAAAGTAGTGAAGAGGACCTAAATCCTTAAGTTCAAAGGCTTCACTCAATTGAGTAATCAGTGAGTTCAAAAACTGAGGACTGTTCCTAGTAAGAACAATATCATCTACATAAACCAATAAATAAACCACAATCTTGTCTTGTCTGAGAATGAATAGAGAGGAATCAGCAAGGGAAGCATGAAATCCCAAATGCAAGAGCTGAGTAGAAAATCTATCAAACTAAGCTCTAGGAGCTTCTTTGAGTCCATACAAAGATTTCCAAAGCTTGCAAACATGATTAGGACAAGAGGGATCAACATAACCAGGTGGTTGAACCATATAGACCTCTTCTCTCAAGAAACCATGTAGAAATGCATTCCTAACATCCAACTGCCTTAAAGGCCAATTAAACTGAACTGCAAGAGAAAGTATGATTCTGACTGTTGGAGGTTTTACAACTGGGCTGAAAGTTTCTTCAAAATCAACACTATATTGCTGCTGAAACCCCTTAGCCACCAATCTGGCTTTGTACCTATTTATACTCCCATCACCATTCAACTTTAGCTTAAACACCCACTTGCAGCCAACCACATTCTGAGTAGGATAAGGTGGAACCAAAGACCATGTACCTTGCCTCTAAAGAGCAGCAAACTCTTCATCCATAGCAGAACACCATTGAGGAAACTGTGAAGCAACCTTGTAGGAAGAAGGTTCAGTGAGAGTATAATCAATTTTAGGAACTGAAGGTAACTTCTTGGTCTTGACAGGCTTGGCTACAGGCTTGGAATCATCAGATACAGCTGAGGCAGCAAGTGCCTTAGGCTTAAAAATATCATCCTTAGACCTTGTAACCATAGGATGAACACTTGTGACAGAAGGAACCTGAACAGAAGAGACTGAAGGGACATGTGGAATAACTGAGGGTGAGACATCAGATTGAATAGGACTAGAAATGGTAGGATTAGATGGTGAGACTGAAGAAGATAGATCTGACACAGGCTGAGAAACAGGTAATGGGGTTACAGAATGTGACTGTGAAGGGGACATATCAGTAGCAGGCATGTGAGGAGACTGAAGGTTAGATGGAGACATATGAGAACTAGATGAAGCTGGTGAAATGGTTGGAGTGTGGGCAAAAGTGAAGTGATTAGGCATAAGGAACTGATGGAGAAAAGGAAAGCATGACTGATCAGAAGAAGTAGGGGACTGTACAGATAAAGGAGTGGATTTTGGACCATTGGACAAAGACTGAGACAACAAGAATTCAAATTCATTAAAAAGAACATGTCTAGATATGTATATCCGAGAGGTAGAGGGGTCCAAACAGATATATCCTTTGGTATATGCAGGATGCCCAAGAAAAATGCAAGATGTGGTGTGAGGTTGAAGTTTGTGACTGTTGTAAGGTTTGAGAAAAGGAAAACAAGTACAGCCAAAAGACCTTAGATGTGAAATATCAGGTCTGGTTAAGAATAACAGCTCCCAAGGTGATTTATTCTTGAGAATAGGAGTAGGTAGTCTGTTAAGAATGTGGACTGCTGTGGATATGGCATAGGACCAGTAAGGTAAGGGTAATTTGGAGTGTGATATTAAGGTAAGATCACATTCAACTAAGTGTTTGTGCTTCCTTTCAGCAACTTCATTCTGTTGAAGAGTATGTGGGCAAGAAAGTTGATGAATAATACCATTAGAGGAGCAAAAGTTTTTAAATGCATTAGATGTAAATTCTCCACCTCTATCAGACCTCAAAATTTTAATTTTGGTGTCAAGCTCATTCTCAACAGTGGCTTTAAAATGCTTAAAAACATCAAAGACATCAGATTTAAGTCTTAAGAGAAATAGCCAAGTAAATTTGGAATATTCATCAACAAAAACAACATAATACTTGAAATCATTGACAGATGTAACTGGGGCAGGACCCCAAACATCAGGATGGACTAATTCAAGGGCTTAGTAGCTTGAAATTCAGATTTATTGAAAGGAAGTTGATGCATTTTTCCTTGAAGACAATGTTTACAATGGGTGATAGAATCACTATATGGTGAGGTACAAGATACATCAACAGAAGCTAATGTTGTACTAAGCACTTTATTACTAGGATGTCCTAGCCTATTATGCCACAACAGCCACTTATTAAGTCTATTTACATGAAAAACAGAAGGTAAATGAGAAGCTTGTGCTGACTGATTGGACTGTGATTGAGATGCAGATTTGAAGACAGAAGGCTTGAGGAAATGTTGAGAGTAGATTGGATAAACACCATTTTCACTCAAGCCCTTGTAGAGGAGTCTCCCCGTAGGAATATCCTGAATTTTAAGTTCATGAGCATCAAAATGACAAGAACAATTATTTTGAAGGCAAAACTTGTGAATAGAAAGTAAATTCATTGCTATTCTAGGGACATGAAGGACATCTTTTAATATGAAATTGTGATATTTGGTAGGAAGGGTTGTGTTACCTATATGATTGATTGGAAGAGTTTGTCAACTTCCCACAGTAACTTGTTCAGGCCCTTTGTATTGAGATTGGATTGCAAGGTTATTGAGATTGGCAGTGAGATGATCAAAAGTACCTGAGTTTGCAAGTCAAGGATCTTGATTGTTGGTGATGGCTGCATTAGATGCACTTGCCATAGCAGCTAGTTTAGTAGGAGGATTCTTTCCTTGATAGGCAAAATTCATTCTATGATAACAATCCAAGGCTTGATGACCTGATTTTCCACAGATTTGACATGATGGACGATCAGCCTTGAAATTTTGTGAAGAATTCTGATTCTAATAGTTCTGAGGGGAGAAATTCTGAGCAAAATTCTAATGTGGTTGAAAATTCTGATGTGGTTGAGAGGAGAAATGCTGATGTTGAACACCACTGTGGTTGTACGTACCACCTCTTCTTCCTCTATTATAGTTATTTCTTCCCCTTCCTCTTCCAGAATTATGATCCTAAGACTGATTCTGAGAGGTGCTACCAGATTTGCTATTAGAAGCAAACATAGCTAGTGAATGAGAAAATGAGTCCGAGTTATCCATCATTGCTTGTTCTTCACTATGCAACATAATAGCAAGTTGCTCATATGTAATAGGTTCAGTCCTAGTTTGAATTGCTGAGCAGAAGTGAGCAAATTCTTTAGGAAGACCTCTTAGCACAATGCAAATCAACTCTTCATTGTCTACAATAACTCCTACAGCAAGTAGCTTATCACAAGCAATTTTGATCTTCTGCGAAAAGGTATTCACCGAATCACTACCTTTCTTGAGACTTTGAAGCTCAAGCTTGAGATTCAAGATGTTTTCTCTTGATGTACAGGTGAACCTCTGTTCTAGAGTGTTCCAGAACTCTCTTGAGCTTGTAACTCCAACAACAAGTGAGAAAACTTGTGGAGTAAGAGTTGAATTTATCAAGGAAAGCAAAGTTTTATCCTTGATTTTCCAAGCTTGGAAATCAGGATTCACAATTGAAGTTGAATTTCCTGTAGCATCAAGAACAAAAGGAGATGGCTTTTGTACAATACCATCAATGTGTTCGATCAAAGAATAAGCCTCCAGTATAGTGATCAACTGGTGCTTCCATGGTATGTAGTTAGTGTAATCTAGCTTGATTGACATGAGGTTTGACATGTTGGAAAGTAACAGTAATGGAGATTGTATGGAATTTGTTTGTGTAGAGTTTGGAAGAATAGGTGTGGTGTGAGTGGATTGGGCAGAGTCTGTAGGTGCTATTGAAGCCATGGATCTATGACTTTGATACCATGCGAGATTTTGAGCTTGCAATGGACAACAATGGTGAACAACAATGGTGAAGAGAGAGAGAGAAGAAAAGAGAGAACTATATTGATCAATGAATTAGAAAAAGTGTTTTTACAAGCTCATCTAATACATTACACAGACCACTACTTATATAGCTCTGATGAATAGATACAATCTGAAACCTTCTAAGAGGTTCTATCATAACTAAATCTTTACAGCTTTGCAACCACTTCTGGATTTTAAGGGAGGACGGTTATTAACGGTTATCATCTGGGTTCTATTTATCAATCTTTATGACAAGCTTTGAACAGTTGTGGAGAACATAGTAAGTCTTGAGCACCAGAATAGAAGAAGATCAAAACGGTATCGTTCCTGTTACTTAGAAACGATGACGTTTCTTCAATTCCACTTAAACTCAATTTCATTTAAGTTACACGACACCGTTTTGACCTTAGCATCAAGTTACCGTTATCTTTAGGTTGTGGGTAGTTCTTCTCGCTTCTCAATATCTATACAATTTAACATACTATAATTAATGCATTCTGATATACAGTAGCTAAACCTTTTCATTAATGCTTTCTGATATAAAGTAGCTGAACCTTTTCAGTAAAGCATTATTATAATTAATGAGCTACCAAGTTCATGCTAGCCGCATGTGTTCTTAATGCCAGTTATAGTTAGTGAAGAAGACGTACAGAGAAGGAGATCCGCGAAGAGTTCAAATTCAGTCAGGACTTGGCGTTTAATAGTGCCACGTCAGCATTTTACCGAAATATGAATACAAGCACCCACAGCTTACCCTCCTCAGTCCTCACGTTCAAACCAAACCTCCACAGCTCCACCACACATGCCGCCACAAAAGCCGACGGAGTCACTTCCGGAGCCAAAAAAACACACTGGAGCCGCAATTCAAGAAAAGTAAACCTGGCTGAGAAATCCAAGCACCGCCACTCCACTGGCACTGAGCCTAATTTTACAAACAAAAATTAAGACCCATCTCATTTTTAGTGCTCTTCTCTCAAAGAAGTGACCAAACCCAAAAATCTATAACAGAACAAATTAAAACCCTTCAGCTTGTTTCAAAAATAAGACAAAACCGAAATGACAAAATAAATAAATTAAAACAAAAATGATAAGGAAGATGTCCATGGTGCTGGGTCCTTTGTTGGAGATACGATGGATGCAGCGTTTTTTTCAGGCCACCTTATAGACTCTCACTCGGCCTATGATGAGTGAGAGTATAACTTTGAGGTTATGGGTTTGATCACTTTGAATGAGAGAGATGAGACGATTTTGACTTTGAGAGTCACTGTTTGTGGCTCAGGTGATGGCGGAGTTATAAAGCTCCACCACGAATTCCGATCCATGGTGATTCCGATGGTTTGTGAGGCGGACTGTGGGGTGGAGAGGAGGGCTGGATTTTGATTTTTCATTTTATTTAGATTTGATATTGTGAGCTGTTATTGAGTGTGAATGCTTGTATTCATCTTTTAATAAAGTGGGTTCCAGTTATAAAGCTCCACCACGAATTCCGATCCATGGTGATTCCGATGGTTTGTGAGGCGGACTGTGGGGTGGAGAGGAGGGCTGGATTTTGATTTTTCATTTTATTTAGATTTGATATAGCTGTTATTGAGTGTGAATGCTTGTATTCATTTTTTAATAAAGTGAGTTTCAGTTAGCTCAACTGGTAAAGTCTCTGATGGTTGAATAAGAGATCTGGGGTTCAATCCCCACCTACACTAAAAACTGATTGATGTCTTGGTCTGGTGATAAAAAGCGCTCATCAGGAGCGGACGCCATAAGTTGAAACTCTCTTAAAAAAAAAAAAAAAAAAAAAAAAATTCTTTTAATAAAATGCTAACATGACATTATCTTATTAGAGGTATAAACTCTTGGTTTTACGCAAGACCGGACCATATGCGAATTAGTGCAATGCAAAACTAATTAATTGTACAGACTACAGACTACAGAGAGTGTAATTAAACGTGTGTTTAACTGTTAATTTGTTTTTTTTTTTTAATATTAATGTGCATAGAAAGAGATATGATATGACATTAACTTTTCTAAAAAGAACTGAGCAAGCATTTAATGAAGACTCATCGTGATAACTCTTTGGAGCATTAGCATTTTGGATGCCAACCACCGCACACATTTGGTATAATGATCACTCTATAAGTATAAGTATTTGTGAGGTATGAAGGGGCAAGAGCTGGGGTTCTAGTTTTTAGGAGAGAGTTTCACACACATTTACACTTAAATTATGTTAGAATAAAATTTCTATCTTGTAAAAAAAAAAAAAAAAAAGTATTCGGAATGCCCAAAAAAATTCTATTTTACCAACTAAAAAGTTACTTTATTTATTATACTAACTCACTTTATAATACACCAAATGTCCTGGTTTTTATATTTATACCATCTCATTTAATTTTTTTTTTATTCTTTATTATTTGTTTCCAATAATCATATTTTCAAATAATCGTTACAATAATGGTCATATTTTTTAAAACTCGACTCGAATTTTCTTAATGAAGATGCTTTTTTGAGGTTTGATTGTAAAATAGCAATTAGGAGGTGTTTACACACCAATACTAATTTTAGTACCTTTGATCATTTCAGGAACTCTTGTTTTGTCCAATCTAACTATATCTAATTAAATAGTACAATGGCACAAAGAATTGCAAGACTAAACCATTCCTTTCATGTTATGCTGAGAAACATATCTCAAAAATAAAATAAAACTACTTCTCAAAGTTTCGAACTGAATTGAAGCAAACTAGTTCTTTTAAAGGGAGTAAAAAAAAAAAAAAAATTCTCAAAAAAAAAATAATAAAAAGGAGCAAAAATTAGACCTTGCAAAATTGACCCAAACTAATTAATCTGTGCGAACCCATAAAATAATATTAATAATTATAGGGGTTTCGATCCCTTGTAGTCTCTAATAAACTTATGACTTGTACCTGATTTTAACCTAATTTAGCAAGATCGAACCCATACATACCTGACCTGACCTGACCTATTCATCAATCATTTATTATAAAATTTCTTAAGTATTTTTTTTTATCAACCAATTTTTCATGTATGTTTTTATACAAAAATTATATTAAATTTTATATATTCTAAATTAAAATTACAATGACATTGCTCTTGAACTCAACAAGAAATTATCGATTATAAATGTTTTCAGTATTAAATCTACTATTAATTAACATTAAGTAGTTTTCTCATAAGTTCATTATAAATTTTCTTCATAATTATTGTTGATGGTCATTTTGAAAGTCAAAAGGAAAGGAGTAGCCCAGCAACACGGGTAGAACGGAGTTGGTAAATAGATAGAAAAACCATTAAGCCCAAGTGGTAGGAATAATGGATCACAGACCCATGAAATAAACAAATAGGCCTTGAAGAGGCAAAATGGCTTAAAGGAGCCTGGAAAGAGAGAAATAGCAAACCCATGGGCAGTATATGATGTAGAAAAGTGAGAATGGGCCACAGCAGGCCCGAAGTAATGCAAGTAAAGAAAGTAAGGGGTTGATGGCAAGCCCATGAACCCCAAGGATAAGGATAAGGTAATTGGGCCGGGGAAGCCCAATGAAGTTAGTAAAAGCCCATGAGAATACAGAGTTAGGAAAAGGGCCAAGGAAGCTCAAGAAAAGCAAATAGGTCAAGGATTTCCAATAGAAAACAAATGGGACACAGGAGCTCGCAAGTAATGTAATAAAAAACCAATGGTCATACTGAACCACTGGAGAAAGAATAAACGGCAGGCCCAAAGAGGTCCAACAAGATTGGGTCAAATAAATGTCACAGTAGGAATGACAGAGTGATATGGCAGAAAATGATAGCAGTCAAGGAGTAGACTGAAAGAAGGCAAAGCCCAACATCAAAAAAAGCCCAGCCCCTAAAGGGAGCAGGAAGTCAGAAAGCAGCTCACATAAAAGGTCAAGGACGAACGGCAGACTATGCAGGCAAGCATCTATAGCACGTCAAACACATGAGCAGTAAGCAGATTTTGGACACACATGGAAGGGAGGCAAGCGCAAGGCCCAGACATCACTAGTCTGTACCCAACCAATATGGGACATGGTGAGGTCATGGGTTAGAGGTAAGAGGGCATGGTTTGGCGGTGGGGAGAGGGGAAAAACCTATTCTGAGGTTCCTACTCAGGCTTTTTTGGGGGAAGTGTCCTGCTGGGATGACATACCACCCAAAAGAAGCAAAGCTGAGTTGGAACCACTAGGTGCATGCCATGAAGGATAGGGAGAGAGAGAGCACCCACACTGTAGCAGGAAAGGGTGCCATGGCAAACTAATAAACAAAATAGCTTTCTTTGTCTGGTGATAGGGAGTGGCACACAGATGGACCAGTGGTGGTCGGCAAGTACACCTAGACCAGACAAAGGTGGTTAAGGGCTAAAATAGTAAAACCCGGTCACGGCAGGCACTATAAAGAGGAGGCCCTTGACCGTGCACAGGGGACATCACAATCACGGTAATAGGAACTTCAAAAGGAAAGACCACGAAATAGAAAACAAGTATTGAGGAAAGAAAGGAAAAATAAAGATAAGAGGTAAAATATAAAAGCAAGAAAAGAAAAACAGAGAGTTAGATCGGCAGACATGCACCAATAGGTTGATTCCCTCTCTCCCTCTCAAAGTCCCGCTCTCTGCCAAAAGCAAAATGGTTCCTTTGGGCACCAACCATTCAGGTTCGTTTCCCTCAAAGTGATTAATTTCCATAGCAGGATTTTCCTAGGAGATTATTCGCGTTGAGAAGAAATGTTCTTCCCTCTCTGGTTTCGGTCCTGCGGATCAGATTTGATCTGATTTCTTTCTTTTTTGATTAACCCATCTACTACTCACTTATTCCCCTTGCTTTCTTTATAAAAGTGATTGTTGTTATTGTGATTATTTTTCTCAATTAGGGATTATTTATTCACTTTAATTAAGAAGCCGAAGTACTTTTTATTTTTATTTTTTATTATCATGTCTACCTTTCACGACTCATCTAAAATAACTCTACCTGCCGTAAGCATGTACTTGGCAAATGAGGCATAGTTTGCGCGCAAGCTGGACCAAATTGAGTTGCAGTTGGACCAGTCTTAACTCCTTTACTCAGAATATTTGAGCCTAGTACTGCAGGAGGCAGCCCAGCCCAATATAACAAAAAAGCCCACTACAATTATTTACTTTTTTCCCCCTCAAACTAATTATTTGCTCTTTTTTTCTTAAGTTGTAAATATTGCATGAATTTGGATTAGTTTTTGTTCTTTTAACATTTTAGCTTATTTATTTATGTACAACTTTTTAAAAGCTCCAATTTCAAATTTTTTATAGTACAACTATAATTTTGCTAACATTCTTCAAATTAAACAAGCAAATAGGTTCACAACAAAAAGTTAATCCAAAAACATGCTTAATTAGTTTATAGGCAATATAAATTTATTTCATATTTCATGTCTATGTGTTTTTTTTACTTATGTGAAATTATTAGATTAGTATACTATTAGAATTTTTTATCGGGTATAAACTTAAGGAATTATTTATTATTCAAATTTTATTTTTGAGTTTTTTTTTTCTTTATTTGTGTTGAAATAAATACAGGAAAAAAATGTTAAAGACTTTTTTTTTATATTAAAAAAAGTGAAAATGCAATTTTGGTTCTTACATTTTGCGCCAATTTTTGTTTTGGACCATACTTTTTTGACGCACCTATTTTAGTCCTTGAAAATCAAAAACCATTTCCATTTTAGTTCTTACGGTCATCTCACTTACGGAAATTGCTTATATGGCAAACGAAGTGTATTGTACTATTGTTGTCACTTTAGATGCTGATGTGGCCAATAAAATAATAAGAAATTTTTTTATTTGGTATTTAAAAAAAGCCACTCAGCATTTTAATTTTTTTTCAAAAAAATTAATTTAATTAAAAAAATCAAAAATCAAAAAACAAAAAAAAACAAAATTTATTTTTTTAGTTTTAAAGATTGAGAAAAAAATTTATTGCAACTTTCTCAACTTTTCTTGAACTTTCTTGGCAAACAAACACATCACAAATTTTAAATATATCAATTTTAAGACACAAAATTTAAATAAATTTTTTAAAAAAAAAATGTTACAAACCCATGAGTAGAACTTACCATTGAAAATCGGCTTGCAAGGGGAAGGTGTCCAAGATCTTATAAACACATGATTAAGCTTATACTTAATCCATGTGGAACACTAGGATCAAAACATACCACCACGCTCCGCAGTTGACGTCCATGACGGCTCACTCTAGTGACATTGACCCGATGGTAGCCCCTTCTCTTTTGGTGGCTCCACTCACCTATCAATTATTTTAATCTAGCCTCTAGGTCGCCCTCTCCATGATTCGACCACAAAGCCGCAACTTATTTGATCCCATACTCAATGAGCTACACCCGATTACTCGAGATGGTAGTTGGTTCTGATACCAAATGTTACAAACTTATAGGTAGAACTCACCCTTGAAAATCGGCTTGCAAGGGGAGGGTGTCTAAGAGCTTATAAACACATGGTTAAACTTATACTTAATCTATGTGGGACACTAAGATCATAACAAAAAAACATTTGAAACCCGACTTGGTGGCTTGGTGGTGGTGGTGGTGGTGGGTGCCATGTAGGATTTTCCAGTTAGTTGGATGATGGTAGTGATCAAAATGGAAATGGCTTTCAATTTTTAGGGATTAAAGTAGGTAGGGGTGTGCATAGGTCGGGTTGGGTCGGGTTAAGGGGATTTTTTAACCCAACCCACCATGGTGGGTCAAAAAAAATTCGACCCAACCCAACCCATCATATAAGTCCAACCCAACCCAACCCAACCCACATGGGTTGGGTTGGGTCGGGTTGAACCCATGGGTTGGACAATTTTTTTTATTACTATTATTATTAAATTGAGTAGAAAAAAATATATCACACTTGCCACCTAAGTTGATAAACAACATACACATTAATATATAAACTAATATTCCAACTTAGTTGTAAACAAAATATGTTTAAGTATCCAACTGAGTTGATAAACAAAATATAAATGAACTAGTATCCTAATTCACTTATAAACAAAATATACATGAGTTCCTAACTCAGTTATAAACAAAATATATCTAAAATTTTTAAATTTTTTTTATTAATTATATAATATATTTAAATACATATTAAAAAAACTAATAGGATTTTATATTATATATGATAGTAGGAACCGAGGAAGTGCTCTACAACTGGTTTTTTTAAAAAATTTATTAAATATATAATATATTTTAAACATATATTAAAATATGGGTGGGTCAGGTCGGGTTTGGCAGGTTTATAATTTTATGACCAAAACCCAACCCGACCCGCTATAAATTTTTTTTTTGTAACCCAACCCAACCCACCAAGCCCTAAAAACCGACCTAACCCGGCGGGTTAGGTTGGGTCGGGTCGGGTTTGGCGGGTTGGCGAGTTTTCTGCACACCCCTAAAAGTAGATGCGTCTAAAATGTAGGAACCAAAATGGGAATCAACCCAAATATAGTGATCAAAAGTGCATTTTCATCTTAAAAAAAGTAGAGGTGCTTCCAATTGTCTCTACTCATTTGCTAGGTCTAAGGAAAATTGAATATTCGTTGGTTTAATTTCACATCTTAACATCATTGTCATCTCTTGTGACCCCACCATTTTAAATTTAGGTGTCAAAAAATGATTTTTTTTTTTAATAGGCAATCGATGGAAATCTATATATATATATTATATATATAAAACCGAAGCTTTTGAAGCTTCTACAATTTTCCACGTTAGCATAATATAAAATAATAATAATAATAAAACTTTTCTAAACCCTAAACCTGGTGCCCTTTTTCCATGTCAGCATGATATAAAAAAAATAATAATAGTAAAACTTTTCTAAACCCTAAACCCAGTGCCTTGCTTCTCTATATTGTATTAAATAAAAAATATATATATAAAACCGAATCTTTTGAAGCTTCTACAATTTTCCATGTCAGCATAATATAAAAAATAAAAAATAAAACTTTTCTAAACCCTAAACCTGGTGCCTTTTTCCACGTCAGCATGATATAAAAAAAAAATAATAATAGTAAAACTTTTCTAAACCCTAAACCCAATGCCCTGCTTCTCTAGGGGAATCTGGGTAACTAGCAATAAAAATCAAACTTTATAGTTAGTTGGCCCGGTCCGGAAAGAATATAAGATATTAGCATCTCAAGCCTTAAAGAGACGATTTTCGTTTAAAAATCGAGCCTCTGAGGCTCGGTTTCAATGTTTTGTGGCACAGTGACATGGAAAAGTTTCCCACGTGGAAATCGAGTCTTATAAACTCGTTTTTTATACCGAGCCTTAAAAGATCGATTTCAGTTGTCAAATTTGCCACGTAGACGCCGCATAGATCTCGACCCGTAGAGACTTGGTTTGCTAAAAGTGAAATCGAGTCTCAAAAACTCGATTTTTGCACACATGCTCTGGGTCCCTAAATATCTGCTTTGAAATTTTTGTCTCATGTGTTCAGTTGTCCTTTCGTGTTCAGTGTTGTCCTTTCGTGTTCAGTCTTCACGTGTTCACACATTCACGTATTCACTCCTTCTCTTTTTTGTTCACATATTCACTCCTTCTCTTTCATACATGTTCACTTTCACTTATACTTTCACTTTCACAGTTGACTGAGTCTTCCCTCTCTCACAGTTGACTGAGTCTTCCCTCTCACTCTCACTCTCATACAATCCCAGCACATTCTCATGTCAGGTAAGGGTCTCACTCTCTAGTTAGTTGTTGGTTGTTTGTTGTTTGGTTTTGATATTTTGTCTTTAAATTTTTTTGTTTGCTTGAGTATGAAATTATAATCATTGATTTGGTGATGTAATTGCTTCATTTTGGTTTTGCCATCTACTAAAAATATCAAATGTTGCTCCAAAAAATAAGAGCTGCCCCTTGCAAAAAAGTATTAAATAACTACTTAAACGTTGGTCTATTAGGTCCACAGGTACATCTAGTCCACTTGATCAGTCCATTCGGTCCATTCAGTCCAGTTTGGTCATTCACTCTTTTTGGTCCATTTCGGTCCCATAAGTACACTTTACTCCATTCAGTCCAATTTAGTCCATTCGGTCCATTTTGATCTATTAGGTCCACCTTGGTACATCCAATCCACTACGGTCCACTTCAGTCCATTCGGTCCATTCAGTCCAGTTTGATCATTCACTCTTTTTGGTCCATTTCGGTCCCTTAGGTACACTTTACTCCATTCAGTCCAATTTAGTCCATTCGGTCCATTTTGGTCTATTAGGTCCACCTTGGTACATCCAGTCCACTTCGGTCCACTTCAGTCCATTCGGTCCATCCAGTCCAATTCGGTCCAAGTTAATATAAATCATAAGAAAACAAAATTAAAATAAAATAGTCATTTAACATAAACGTGTAATGTGATAAAACCACTGAAATTCCATCAATTAGAGTAAATATTATTCTCTAAACTCTGATTTCATTTTTTTGCTTGAGTATGAAAGAATGATTGATATATATTTAAGATGTATTCTTGGTATATTTGTATTGTTAGGTTTTTAATGATTGTATTGTTGTTTGGTTTGATTTTTTTATTTATATTTTTGTTAGAGCTGATTTGAAATTTTGCAATGGGGTGACTTTTGTCTTTAGATTTTTGTTTGTGTTAGTATGAAATGATAATCATTGTGTACGTGTATGTGATGTGGGGTGAGTATATGACTAGTAAAATATAGGACTACTAAAAGTCGTATATTTTATATATATATATATATATATATATATATATATATATATATATATATATATATATATATATATATATATATATATATATATATATATATATATATATATATATATATATATATATATATATATATATATATATATATATATATATATATATATATATATATATATATATATATATATATATATATATATATATATATATATATATATATATATATATATATTTTATTCATGATCCAGGAAGTCTTTTTGCTAGCTTTTAGTGAAGCTATCTGCTTCCTTTTCTCCATAATTTGGAGTAAATTTGAGTTTGTATATCACATTTGGTATATTTGACTGTATATTAATGCCTTGATTTTGGAATTAGATGATATGTCTAATTTTGATTGCTCATGATCATATTCACAGTAGTGTTTATTTTTTATTTTTTATTTTTTTGTCTAATGAACCCTGCTCTATGTTATTTCATTAATAGTAGTGTAATAGGGTATGCTATGAATTTTCTTGCACTGGAATGATGATGTTACATAATTGCACTCATTCATTTGCACATCCTCATGACTTTTGTTGTTATTTTTGTACTTTGAGTAGATACAAAAAGTTTTGTAATTGATGTTAAATGAAAGAGATAAAAATATGTCACTAACATATTATACTTGACTCTCTAATAGGTTCACAATCTCTGAAGAATATTGAGTTCAATGTATATTTCGGTGGACCCCTTGACAATCCTGGAGGGATTGACGGATTCCCATTTAGAGGGGAGGGTATCAAATGCTACTACATGATGATACGTCGTAAGTTGAAGACGTTGAATGATTTGAAGAGGAAAATAATGGACGAATTGAATTTGAACCGTGCTTGTTATGACATAAAGATTACTTATCGTTACCCACAAGAAGTCCTTCAAGAACGGATAAATTATGGGTATATGGCAATCAAAGAAGACAAACATGTAAAGATGATGTTTAATAGGATCCAGAAAATGCCCCAAGTAAATGCTACTGAGTTGTACGTAATTTTGGAGGCGCTTGCAGAAGTTTATACTGAGACGGTGCAACAAACAACTACGTCTTTACAATTTACAGCCCTAGATGATGGATGCACTACAATGGGAGGGTATACAATGGGAGAGCATACAATGGGAGAGTATACAATGGGAGGTTATACGCTCCCAACTCAAGATCATGTTGCCAATACTGGTGAAACCCTCCATCCTCAAGAGACACATTTAGAGGAGGAAGACGAAGACGAAGATCATGCTACGAATGATGGTGAAAATGTTGATGATGTGGACGAGTACGAAGAGAGGATTGACCGAGGCGAGTTTGAGTACGATGTGGATGACCATGAAGTTGTTCCCATTTTTGAAGAGGAAAGTATGGAGAACCATGATGAAGGTGATGGAGACGATGATATTGGCGTCCAAAATAATACAAATACGACCACTGCCTACGCACCTCCTAGCGAGTCCTTTTACGCAAATACTTGGGAAAATATGGTTGATCCTTTAGCTCTTCAGATACCATTTGTTTCTACTTGGGAAGATGGGATGCATTTTAGTAAAGGGTTGACTTTTGCAAATAAAAAGGTGATGAAGCGTGCATTGATAATATACGCAGCAAGTGATAATAGAAATTTTATTATCTGAAGGTCGGCCATAACTAAATTGTGCGCCGCATGCATTGACACCAACTGTAAGTGGTACGTTGGGGCATTCAAGAGGGATAAACTTAATGGCATGTGGATGGTCACGTCTTATGTGGGTCCACATAGTTGTATACCCTTTGGCCGACGAAGAGACGGTAAAATGATGGATTCTAATTTTGTTGCATTAGAAATTATGGCAAAATTGCGACAAAAGCACACTGCTCGTATTGATGAGCTCTGGGAAATCATACATACTAAGAATAAGCATGAACTTTCTTACTATAAGGTATGAGACGCAAAACAAAAGGCAATTGCTAAGATATATGGGGATTGGGAGGAGTCTTATCAAAGGTTGCGAAAGTTGTTGTTGGCATACTTGGATTAGGATTCGGGTACCCAGTATAGCTATTACACCATACCTAGGGGCATAGATGGTACTACGTTACTGCGCTATGTATTTTGGGCATTCGCTCTATGCATTGTTGCATTCAGATATTGCAGGCCGGTGATCAGTATTGATGGGACTCATTTGTATGGTAAATATCGAGGGGTGTTGATGATTGCAATGGCAACCGATGCTAACCAAAAGGTTTTGCCTCTCGCCTTTGCTGTTGTGGACAAGGAGTCAGGGGCTAGTGGGGATGGTTTTTAGAGTGTCTCAGGACTTCGATAGAGCATGTCATACCTGCCGAGGGCATTTGCATTATTTCTTACCAACATAAAGGTATCAAATGCGCCATTCGAGAGTGGCCTAGAGGTCAGGACGGAAGAGAACAGGTATTTCACCGATATTGCCTTCGACATGTTGCTAGCAACTTCAACATGCACTTTGATGACCCGACTCTAAAGGCATTGGCCTTGAAAGCTGGATATGCGACTAATGAAGCTAAATTTGAATCCATAATGCAAACCATTAAGGATGCC
The DNA here is from genome assembly GCA_019022515.1 of Quercus aquifolioides. NCBI lineage: Eukaryota > Viridiplantae > Streptophyta > Magnoliopsida > Fagales > Fagaceae > Quercus > Quercus aquifolioides. The sequence goes on from CM032328.1 coordinate 36,478,572, forward strand.
GAGATTAATATGTTGAGGGGTGTAAGACCTGATGATCCCAATATTACACGCTATATGCCATATACATATCTAGTGAGTTTGGATTTGGACAAATGGACCCAGTCACATGATGGTGGAAGACGTTACGGGGCAATGACAACCAATATCTCTGAGTGCTTTAATGGGGTACTTAAAGGTGCCCGCGGTTTGCCCATTGCTGCAATGGTTAAGTTCATTTGGTGCAAACTTGTTACATATTTCCACAATCGAAATAAACTAATTACTTCTGATCTCTCTCAAGGTAAGGTGTGGAGTGATTATGCAATGGGGATCTATACCAAAAATGAGCAGAAAATTTTTGGACACACTTTGAGGAATTTTAATCATGAACTTGGTATATATCAAGTGGTTACCCCGTACAACGACCATAGAGGTGGAGGGGGAAACCACAGTCATGATGTGCGCATATTTACTAGAACATGTGGTTGTGGAAAGTGGCAAAACATTAAGATCCCTTGTTCACATGCAATTAAAGTTCTTCAAGGTCTACACCTCAATGCCACAAGCTATATTGACCCATGTTACAGTTTGAAGAACGCCATTGACACATATGCACATCAATTTGTGGTGCCACTGTCAGAGTCATTGTGGAGGGACGTTCACGGCCCACGGTGGGTGCCTGACCCACAGCTGTTGCGAGCCAAAGGTCGTCCTGTGAAGTCAAGATTAAGGAATGAAATGGATGGGGTACGGCGAGAACGGGGAAGCCAGAGGGAAGATCCGGACTTGAGGGAGATTCAACCGAGGCAGCGATGCGGAGTGTGTCATGAAGAGGGGCATAACCGCAGAAGATGTCCCAATTCACGTGGGGCTTTGACAAGCGGTTCCCATGGGGCTTCAACAAGTGGTACTGTTACAAACTAGGCAAGTGTTGTCACTATTTTTATATAAAATGCTTAGAATTTCATTTGGTTTTTGCTCTTCGCATTTGGGAACTAACGACCGTACAACAATGTTTGTCAGGTGACCGGAGACTCGATTTTGGATTGGCATTGTACGTGGGACTTCTGGTTATCTTCAGTATGGACAAGTGCTAGGAAACTATGTAGACTATGTTGTATCGACTCAGTTGTTATTTTGTTTATGGCTGAATGTTGTTGTAATTGAACTATTCGTTATCCATTGTACTCGTTACATTAGTTGTGTTGTGCAACGTTTGCCTATAATGTCGAAAATGATGGTACTTTGGCAAGTGAAAATGATAGCTAGTAATGGCGTTTTTATTTGTGTGCCTTATGTAGTGGTTATATCTGTTTGGTATGTAGGTCATAGGGCAACTGTATTGTCCATGAATAGTAACTTGCTTAATCCAATTTTTTTTTATATCTCATGTGCTCTCCCTTTGACTGGTGGTAGCAAAAACATATAGATATATATATTATGCTCGTGCGGTAAGGAAAAAGAAGTTCCTACTTTGTGGATTTGGGTTTAATGCAGGTGGGAGAAGGAAAAAATAGTGGGGAGGGAAAAAAAAAATTCCCAGTAAAAATCGACACTCTTAAACTCGATTTCTATAAAATCATGTTTTAAAACATCGATTTTTGTAGAAATCGAGTTGAAAAGACTCGATTTTTGGAAATCGAGTTTAACAGACTCGATTTTCTACTCCAGTGGCATTTCACAGTAAATATTGAAGAAGTCTCAGCCTGGCCTGGCATTTCACAGAAAAAAACAAATTGAATATAAAAAATTAAATGTAAAAAAGTAGCCGCGAACGTATTAATGTCCAACAAATGCTTTTTAGCTTAAACTCGGCAATATTTCTATTTCATGTGGACAAGTTTTTTAATTCTTACACGAAGAGCCATTCAAATTTTAAATCAACTGCAAACCGGATAAACATTATTTTGAATTTCTCTAAATTCTACTACAAATAAAATTTTGTGAATTCAATTTGGCAAATAGCTAAACCAGTTTTTATTTTTTATTTTTTTTCTAGAGCTGTATGAATTCTTTCCCTCTTTGTTTTGTTTAAGAATTTAGGACCTTTGTGTTAAACAAAAAAAAAAAAAATTACAACAAAAAAAAAGTCGAATCCCACATGGAACAAAAGCAAATTGACTTTGACTAATGATATGTTCAAACTAAGCTTCCACCAATTAGCCAAAATCTAAGTGATATATTTATTCATGCACAATGTTGCAACATTGGCTTATATAATTCAGCAACCGCCATGATTTGAACCCCATGTTAGAGAATGTCCAATTAACCAATTGGCAAATATCATTTCTTTGTAAGCATACAGATAGAACAAACGAGGTACTTAGGATGGTTTAAGGGGCCCGCGTGTAGGATAATTTCCATGTTGAAGTACATTTTATTTCCAAACTGTCTTAGGCTGTGTAATAATAAAACGTTGAATCATGTTCTTAAGGTCTAGTCATGCATACATCTCATAGTAACATGCAATGACAGTAGACCAAGAGTTCAGAGCACACAATCCGTATTTGAGTGTAAGTTGCCAAGCACCAATTTCCCTCCCAGAGGTCCAGACTCCAGAGCACACATTGGTCCCTTGCACTCGCAATTCTTTCTGATAGAAATGGGGTACAACAGTACAAGTTCGACTCAAAAACATGAGACGGGGGATCAGAAACATGATGACTAGTACCTACACTTTGCAACGAGGCAACAATATAGTGAAGAAAAGGGGTTTTATTTTCTCTAATTTCATTCAACTCATCTCGATTGATACACCATTCTGGATGTCTTATGAATACCTATACTATAAATATTTCAAAATAGACCACACGAAGATATACCATGCTTTTTATTTTCGGGGTCAAAATTGATACAAATGAAGCTAATTACAACTAAGACAAAGAACAATGGAAAACATGGGATAGTTTCATGGTTGAGCAATCCCCTTTTTCACAAGCAAGTCATAAACCCTGTCAATTTTGCTTGTTTCAAGCTTGAACAAACGATGGGCATCGGCTTTCTTAGAGACATTTCAATTGATAATTTCGATTGACATAACCTCTTGCATGTTGAGATAAAGAGCTGGCGGTAGCCGAATCTCACTGCAGAGTCGTTTCTCCTGTAAACACATAGAAGCAGACTGCTTAAGTCATTGGTTCAATAAAAATGCACACATATACAGTGCACAGAAAACTTTAGGCTTAAACTGTTATTTGTGTCATAGTTTAATGAGCCCAAATAAGTTTTCATCCTATCAACGTTAAGGATATTTAGTAGCAAGTGGTACTTTTTTCTAGGAATATGGTAAACAAACTGGATACCCTCATGTTTCTTTGTGGATTAAGAATTCGAAGATTGAGATGGCACACTTACACTTTCAGACAATAAATCTGCCCCATGAAGGCCTGTTATCTCCAAATCATTAATGGAGCTTGAAGTTGCCTGTACTGCTGGTCGTGAATTCGACTCCTTGCCACCAGACTCTGAAGCCATGAAAGGATTTGGACCAGCCTGACTGCTTGGACCAACTTGAGCACTTTCCTTTGCTCTACGAGCACTTTCTTCAGCTTCCCTTTTCCTTTTCTGTTCAAGGTATCTATCAGCCTCAGCTGCAGTGCGGCAACCAGCAGCTCGGGCTTCCTGAATGATAAAATTCATGTGGAGATGACATTAGTTTGACAAATTGAAAGCACCATCATACTTAATACCAGAATGAAGCATTCCTATTTAGTATATATTATGTGTTTGTGTGCATGCATGGGTGTATAAAATATGATATCATGAATGGCAAGTTTCAAGAAAAGCCATGTGGCATGCTTGTTTTACAAAAAAGTGTTGGGTATACAATCTATGGTATGCGTATTTACCATATAAAATATTGTAGGCACAACTGCGTTTATTTTACATAGTCTAAACAACCTCTGTGGGGCTAACCATGTATCATACCTTAAGTTCTTGAATTCTTTTCAGGGTCCGATGCTCTGAAATAACAGTCTGAAGCAAATCTTCATGCTCTTCCTTGGAATGAAAGCGCATGAAGACATCATATCGCCGACAGATTGCCCTCTCTTCAGGCGATAAATCCTTCTCAAAATGATTTGGATACAACAAATTTCTTTCTAGTATGAAATCCTTCCTACGCTTCCTCTCATCAAGCCTGCCAACAAGTTTAAGTTAACCATGATGCAGAGAGAGAGAGAGTGTCTTAACATATTTATATACTATTAAATATAGTAAGCTTATGCCATATTATGAAAGCCTAAACATAATCTTCATATAGTGATAACTAGTGAATAGTTTCATCAACAGATGAAGAAGAATCAAGAAATCACACACACAGATGGTAATCCTGTCTTCATCATAATTTATGACAATATTATCTCCATTCCTATTTTCCTCTCTTCTTTTTTTATTTTAATTTTTTTTACCATAATGAGAAGTTGATCTGAACTTAATGCTGTCTTACAAGTTTAATATGGCTAAATAAATGAATGTACCAGTAAGTGTGAAGTTATATGGAAATCAAATTATTTTGATAATTTGATAGGGGTGGAGGTATTTGAATCCTAGATGTCTTTGTTGGAGACACCAGGAGGTGCCAATTGCACTACTAGGATCAAATTATTGACACCAAGTACCTCTTTGCATAGATACGCAGCACTCGCAACTTCAGCTCACGTTCATCCTCATTGTCTGTATCCTTAAATTCCATCTCAGCCAATAACTGCTCAGCATCATTGTCATATTCAGGATCAAACTCCAGTCTTTTATGGTTATAACCACTCAACTCAACTAAAGAAGGTCCCTCGCTCACTGAAGAGTGCGGTCTCTTCCCCCCAAAGCTCCTGTCTGCTGGAACACCTGCACGCAATATAAAAAGAACATAATTTAAGAACCAGCTATTTTATCATAACCATATTGATTATGAATGCACCACCAAGTTTTCAACCTTCTATTTAGTGAAAATAGAAGGTAACAGATGCCAACAAACAACAAAATGCAAAAAAGTATGTATAACAGTATTTTACAAAAGTAGGTATTGTTCCTATTCCTTTCAGACACATACAAAAAAGTTGCAAATCTCTAAAGCCAGAGGCATATTCTGCTTAAAGGACATCTTGGTAAATCAAAAGACTAATAACAAAGTTAAAGAAATAAATAACAAGACATCATACCTCAGTTCCCCATTCTGATTTGTCCTCATAACCACAGCTGATGACATGAATAGCCTCTTTAAGAAGAGTTTCTGGTGTTGCAGATTGTGGAACACCACCATTCTCCATAAGCGTAGACGCAACAAAAACAGCAGACTGACCGAACCTTTTCTCCAGGGTCATTTGGGACATGAGTAGCGACTTTTCATCGTCAAATCCAGCACCTGAATTTAAAAAGAGTAAGAAAATGTTAGAATCATATCTAAAAAAATTACGAGTTATATAAGATGCCGTGGATATTGTACAAATATAGTTTCATGAATGACAAAGTTGATTTTAGATCTTGTTTATATATTAAGGTTTACCACTCAATAAGAAGCAATCATTCTCTCCTTTTAAACAAGTAAATGAGGAATTTATTTAATTGTCAATAAATTCAAGATGACATGGAAGGATTTTGACTGGTTTATAATTTATTTAACAAAAAAAATACCCAAAAAAAAAAAGAAATAATATTCAAACAATGTACCTTCCACACCCTCTTCTATATCCTCTAGACTGAAAATAGGCACAGTGGGGTCTACATTCTTGCTAGATTTCTTCTTGTCTGAACCCTTTTTACTAGACTTTGAACCCTTCTTTCTTGACCCACCACAAAGCGAAGATAAAAATCCAGCTTTCTTATGCTTAGGTTTGAGAGGCGGCTCATAACCATATAAAGCTGTTCTATTGAAGACGCATCCAGTACCCACATAAACAGGGCCTTGAATGCCATCCAGACCTCTCAAGTTGATCTGAAATTTAAGATGATAAATATATTATCAAAAGATGTTTAGCAAAAAGATAACAAAGAATATTATCATATTTTTAACTACTCACAAGTGCATTCATAGCACCAGCCTTCTTGTGATGTTGAAAACCTGGACGCTTTTCACGAGAAACATAAACTAAACGTGGAAGCTCATTACCCTCAGCATCAAGCCCTCCACTTTGGCCCAAGAAAACCTGCACAAAATGAAATAGACAAAATCTTACTAAGTAAATGATATTCCTGCAAGAGAGAAGATACACTTGACTCCACTTTACACCCTAATCGAACAAAGATGGGTGGGGGGAAGAGAACGGTACTTCAAGGAAAAAATCTAAGCAGTTTGTTCTATGAAGGAAAAGTTGTATCAAATAAGAAACACATTCAAACCATAACTGAATTCCAACAAGCAGTAGGTTGACAATTTCAACCACAAGGGCTAGTACAATCAGCTAGGAACCACGCCTCATGAAGCAAAGGTCACTTGTTTGAACCTCCCCTCCCCACTCCCCTTGGGGCCAAAATTTACATATTAAAAACAAGTAACTTGCAATGTTCAGCTTTAAAACAACATGAAGGAGAAGCTACCTGGATCATTCCTGGATGGTCTCTGGTGTTGTTTCCTGGCCATGGTGTACCATCTTGCATAATCCATCCCTCTTCAGGAATCTTCTGTGCCTTTGCAACAAGCCCGTTAATACGGACCTTAAATTCTTCATATTCTCTCTGCATAATGAGACAAAGTAACCTCTTTATCATTCCTGCAAAACAAAACCATACATAGCATTAACTGCAGCCCTTTTCTATATTGGACTTAAGAAACAAGTGATAATAACAGAAATTAGCCTTGGGAAAACCAACTCCATAGCTATAATTAGTTTACATTTAGAATTCTATTTGCAATTATTCCTAATACCCAAGGTTGTCCCGTAAAATGGAATTATCATGTTTTGAGATTTTAGAAGTTGTCCAATAGCGATAAAGCTGATGTAATCAACAAAGCAAACCACAAAGTTTTGAACTAGCTACAAAGTACCAACATTTACAAAGAATAAAGCCTCAATAAAATCTGAAAGAGCACCCAACAGTCTGTATTTCAATCAAGAGGGAACGTACAGTAAAGAGTCATCCACAAGCACATCAGTGCTGGCATCAATATCATGGTTATCACCACCACCCCTTTCAGAATTGGCTTGGCCGGTGCTCATTGGAACAACATTCTTTTCCTGCTTCATCTTCCAGCCATCAACTCTTTCTTTCCAGGCTACATTTCCTAATCCTGGTGAACCAAATTCCCTTACCGGATCCACAACCCTAATATTAGCTGCAGAAAAAAGTATAATCAAGAACCTCAAATCAATATCTGATTGCAACAACTAAACACAGGGTACATAGTACATGCAAAGGATAGAGACATACGCGATTGATTAACATCAGATGAATAAGGGAGAGGATGGATACGCTTCCCGCCACCACCAACTAGGGATGGCCATTGTCATTGAGTAATGGATATCCAACCCTACCCGATCCAATTATTCTGGGTAATACCCAGTTCTAAGTGGGTAGAAGGTAATTGGGTAGGGTTTGGATATTATCCAAATATTTTGGGTAGGGTTTGGATATTACCCATTTACCCATTATTACCCATTTAACTAATTAGATCTAACTCAAACCCAACTCAACCAAATTATTATGGGTAAACCTCAATTCACCCAATTACTCAATAATCAAAATTACCAAATTGCCCCTAAAACTTGAAAATGACCAAAATACCCCCGAAAACTAAAAATTACCAAAATACCCCATAAACCTAAAAAATGACCAAAAGACCACCAAAACCTAAAAATTACCAAAATAACCCCTAAACCTAAAAAGTGACCGAAAGACCACTAAAACCTAAAAAATGACCAAAATACCCCTGAAACTTAAAAATTACTAAAATACCCTCAAAACCTAAAAAATGACCGAAATACCCCCAAAACATAAAAAATGACCGAAATACCCCCGAAACCTAAAAATTACCAAAAAACCCCTAAAACATTAAAAAAATGATCGAAACACCCACGAAACCTAAAAAAAGACCAAAATACCCCTAAAACATAAAAAATGACCAAAATACCCCCGAAAACTAAAAATTACCAAAATAACCCCTAAACCTAAAAAATGACCGAAAGATCACTGAAACCTAAAAAATAATCAAAATACCCCCGAAACCTAAAAATTACCAAAATACCCTCAAAACCTAAAAAATGACCGTAATGTCCCCAAAACATAAAAAATTACCGAAATACCCCCTGAAACCTAAAAATGACCAAAATACCCCCCTCCATAAACTTAAAATTACCAAAATACCCTCTAAACCTAAAAAATGTTTGAAATACCCCCAAAACCTTAAAATTACCAAAATACCCCCTAAACATATAAAATGACAAGAATACCCCCGAAACCTATAAAATAACCAAAATACCCCCCTAAATCTAAAAAATGACCGAAATACTCCTGAAACCTATAAAATTACTAAAATACCCCGAAACCTATAAATTGACGAAAATGCCCCTAAAACCTATAAGATGATAAAAATAGACCCAACCCTAAAAAATGACTGAAATAACCTCGAAACCTAAAAAATGACCAAAAGATCCCAAAACCTAAAAAATGACCGAAATATCCCCAAAGCTTAAAAAATAACTGAAATAGCTCAAAAACCTAAAAAATGACCAAAATACCCCTGAAACATAAAACATTACCCCTGAAACCTTGAAATTACCAAAATACCTCTGAAACCTATAAAATTACTGAAATAGCCCCAAAATATAAAAAAAATTTGAAATACCCCTAAAACCTAAAAGAAAAAGACAAAAATGCCCTCGTAATCTAAAAAATGACTGAAATACCCTTAGAATCTAAAAAATGACCAAATAACCCCAAAACCTAAAAAATTACCAAAATTCCCTCAAAACCTACAAAATGACTGAAATATTCTTAGAACCTTTAATCTTGAAAAAAATACCCTCGAAACATCCAAAATACCCCAAACCTTTATTTTGGTAATTTAAGAGGTTACAGATGTATTTTGGTCATCTTACAGGTTTAGGGGTATTTTAGTCACTTTAAAGGTTTCAAGGGTGTTTTGGTCATTTTAGATATTTTCTGAGGGTATTTGGTTGTTTTAGAGGTTTAGGGCTATTTTGGTTGATTTATAGGTTTTGGGGTATTTTTGGTAATTTTAGAGGTTTGGGGTTATTTTTTGTCATTTCAGAGGTTTTGGGCGTATTTGGTCACTTTACAGGTTTTGGGCATATTTTGGTCATTTTATAGGTTTAAGGGCATTTCAGACATTTTTTTAGGTTTATGGTGTATTTTTACCATCATATAGGTTTTAGAGTCATTTTTATCATTTTATAGATTTCAGGGGTATTTTGGTCATTTTATAGGTTTTGGGGGTATTTTGGTAATTTTCAAGGTTTATGGGGTATTTCGGTTAATTTTTAGGTTTCGGGGGTATTTTGGTAGTTTTTAAGTATTAGGGGTGTTTTAGTAAGTTTTTAGTTTTCAGGGATATTTTGGCCATTTTTTAGGTTTAGGGGTTATTTCAATCATTTTTTAGGTTTCGAGGGTATTTTGGTAATTTTTAAGTTTCAAGGGTATTTCAGTTAGTTTTTAGGTTTTGGAGGTATTTTTGTCATTTTTTAGGTTTGGGGGGTATTTTTGGTAATTTTATGTTTCGGGGGCTATTTCAGTCAAATTTTAGGTTTCGGGGGTATTTTGGTCATTTTTTAGTTATAGGAGGTATTTTGGTAATTTTTGGGTTTTAAGGGCATTTTGGACATTTTCAAAGTTTCGTGGGTATTTAGTCATTTTTTAGGTTTCGGGGGTATTTCAGTCATTTTTCAGGTTTAGGGGGTATTTTGGTCATTTTAAGTGGTTTTTGAGCATATTTAGTGATTTTGGGGGTATTTTGGTCATTTTAGAGATTTCATGGGTATTTTGCTTATTTTAGAGATTTTGAGATATTTTGGTCATTTTAGTGGTTTTTGAGCATAATTAGTGATTTTAGAAGTTTCATGAGCATTTTAGAGATTTTGAGGATATTTGGTTTTTTTAGTGGTTTTTGAGCATATTTGGTGATTTTATAAAAATTGGGTTTGGGTAGGGTATGGATATCCATGGGTAAACAAACTGGGTAACAATTGGGTATGGATACTAATTGGGTAAGGTAATTGGGTATCCATGGATAAATTAATTGGGTTGGATATATCCATACCCTACCCATACCCTACCCATGGCCATCCCTACCACCAACTCCAGGAGATGCCATAGAAAGACGCTCAGGTGATGCAGCAGACAATTCTCCAGAAACCTACCGATGACTGGAAGATTAATTACACTTCAAATGCATCCCCCCCCCCCCCCCCACAAGCCCAAAAAAAAAAATTTGAGGGAGAGAGAGAGAGAGAAGAGAACAGCATATCATAAGGTTATTGAATTACCTCTGTTCCATTGGTGAGCAAAGGAATGTGGTTGTGAGAAACCTCTTTATCATAACTAGGAGCCCCTACATCCTCCCCCCGTCCATATGTCATATGCCAGCTCAACATATTATGATTGATGCATTTTTTTTTGTTTCCTCCCTCAAGTATTTATGATGGTCTTTTGTGTAATTAAGTACTGACATTTAATTATAAATTTACGCTCAAACATGTTATTATTAGTAGTTATTATTAGAAATAACTAGTTATTATTACTTATTATTAAGCTCGGACAATATTTTTACAATAAATTTTAAGTATCAGGTTGTTACTTGTTATTATTGTTAGATTAAAATAGTAATCTCAATGTTAAATTTAAATTTGAACTAATAATAACTAGTTACCTGTTTGTACTAAAAGAGTCGAATCTCAGCTAGAGGAAAAGAGTACTTTTGTATATATAGTACTTTCGTGAACAAGCTTCAGCAATTGCACACTGCAGTTGCAAATTAGTTAGACACCTTCAAGCATCAGTTGCAGAATGTAGCAGTAGCAGATTTAATAAGGAGGAAAAGAGTTAGATCAGAAACGACTGTAGTTTAGGCTTTGCTATTGAGTTTGTAAAATACGACACGTAGCTTTAGTTTTCTGTATAAGTGTTCACACGTACACACGTGCCTGAGTTAATTTGTTAGAATTTTCTGTTTTGGTTGGTTGGTTAGTTTTGCTCTTCTCTCTTCTCGGTTTAACCCGATACCGTATATAAGGCTTGTACCATTCAATTAATAATTAATTTACTTTTCTCCCAATTCTGTTTACTGTTACCCACACCATAACTATTATATAAAATGCCAGCTCTTGCAGCTTCAAACTGATCTGCATCTCCAACCCCCTATAGCTACTAGTAATTCTATGATGGAAAAAAAAGTAAAACCTTATTCTCGGTATTTGCATTCCCATTGTGTATGACGTTATAATATGTTTTTATTTTTTTATTTTATTTTTATTTTATGTTTTTACTTTTTACTGGTTAGTCTTTTATGCTAAACTTGTCCACCTTTTCGCCTTGCTTGGCCTGATGATTATATCGCCTTATATAGATTAGCAGTGCACTTTCAGGTTCAAGTTGCTTAGTTGTTTTATACTTTTACTTAGAAAATAACATGAGATCTCATCCTGCAACGTTGAGAATAAGAATTTGCATCCAACGGACCAACTTGACGAAGACCTTAAAAAATTAGTGACAAAATATTATGTAATTACACATTAATATTTTAAGATTAATTTTACATTTAATCATATCTCTTAATATTGACCCCCTAAATTAAAATCCTGACTCGCCACTAATTAAGGTGACGTGTCCCTAACATTATTCTTTACAAAAACCAGATGATAAGGAATCTCTTCCATTTGAATGTGGCCTTGAAATTTGACATTTGCAAAGCTTGGGGGTGATATATTCAAACATAGTGGGAAGGATTATGTGTCTTTCACAAGATAAGTATGTAACTGTAGGGATTGTCGTTCAACCTGTGGGTGGCAAGAAAAGCATGCATGCATATGTATTCATAATGATCTACATCTATCAGATAACTGACGAAGGGTAGCTAAACTTTATGGCTTCGTCAAATATATATATGGGTCTGGATCAGGCATGTGGTCCACCAAAACTCAAAAGCCTGTCAATAAGATTGTGGCAGCGGGTCAAAATATGTTGTTCTAAGAATGTAAAAAACGGTCTTAATTTTGAGAAGATTAATTTTAGGATGTTTAGGTATTAAATGAGGAGATTTGGTTAAGGTTTTAAATGGGTAAACAAAATAAGAGGGAAATCCATTCTCAAAAAGAAAAAAGGAAAAAAAAAAGAGGGAAATCTATAATAGGATTTTTTATTATTTATAATTGGAATTAAAAATATATAATTTTTAAAATATGATATTTTTTTTGGGTTTGAAAACATTATATTTAAAAAGGTACAAAAAATCTCTGATTAGGTAACTGAAGGGTTGCTAAGGTTCATGCTTATCTTCACACCTACACAAATTACTATCATCTATAAAGTCTCTGGATCAGGCTATTGTGTCCATCACTCAAAAAATCCTGTGCAAAAAGATGGAGTTAGCTAGTCAGAATAAGAAGTGGTGGCCAGCCTTATTTGCTATGCCAATTGTCATACTCCTAGCTTTTCCTGCAGAGGCCTCTAGAATGCTTGATGAGAATGTAAAAGGAAAATGAGGTCCTAATTTTGAGGGGATCAATTTTGGGATGTTACCCAGAGGTGTTATTGTTCCTCCCTCTGGGCCTAGCCGTGGATTGTCTCCGGGTACTCCCCCAATACCCCCACATAGGCCTGAGAATGTAAATTTTGGGATGATACCCAAAATTCTTCATAAAACTCCTCCATCTGGGCCTAGCCACAGAACTTCGGATCCTCCTCCACCTCCTTCAAGGTCTGAGAGGATCAACTAGGGACTGAGAATTCATGTTGGATCGCGAAGAACTAGGACTTTTATCAGTTTATGTACTGGCCCACACCATAACTATAACCTAAATATCACCTCTTGCAGCTTCAAACTGATCTGCAACTCCAACCACCTATCTACTACTAATTCTATGAAGTAATAAAAAGTAAAACCTTGTTCTCGGTATTTGCATTCCAATTGCGTATGGTGATATAATATATGTTTTATGTTTGTTCTTTTCGCCTTGCTTGGCCTAATGTTTATAATTTATATCTCCTTATAGATTAGCAGTGCACTTTCTGGTTCAAGCTGCTTAGATGTTTTATACTTTCATTTAGAAAATAATTTGAGATCACAACTTGCAACGTTGACACTATCCAACCCACTAACCTGACGTAACTGACCTTAAAAGTATTGACGTGTAATGACCTTAAAAATTATACGAAGTATGACAAAATATTAGGTAGGCACACGGTGCATACATTACACATCGTAAAATCTCAAACCTCCTACCCTCCCAATAAGGTTACTTTCCACAGATCAAAATGACTTAAAATTTATAAAACAAATAACCAATAAACAAGAAACATACACACACACACACAAAATAATGAGAAAATGAAAAAAACAAATAATAAAGGAAAACTAAACTATTGTACGTACATGTGAAGTTTACAAAGAATGTACTCTTCTTATAAATACATTCAAGTTCACAACATAAACTTGACATGTGTTTTAATCTAAGTATTTGTATATATAGTACTAAAGCTTGTTCACATAAATTTAACTAGTTATTATTAGTAATAACTAATAATAACCATATCACACATAACGTTTGTACTAAAACCTTATAACTAAAACATATCACAACCTATTTTACCATCAGACCTACATATAGCCTGTTTACCACTTTCATAACTGAAAAATGAGGCATACATATTAATTTTATTACTATAAGCATGGATTAAGATAAGCATATTTATGAAATAAAAAATAAATAAATAAAGGATTAAGATGAGAGCAGCCCAACCTGATGAAAGGTCCAAACAAGATGTGGCTGAAAGTTGGTCTGAAATGTGATTGGCCCAACCTGCAAAAGAATAGTGAATGTGATTGGAACAAATCATAAGTTTTCAACAGTAAAATTCAAACAGCATTATCAATTAACTGTATTGGACTTTTCTATAAGAAGGGCCAATTTTAAGCAAGCCAATTATACTTTAGTAATAACTTTGTGCATTTAAAAAGTTTGGGGCAGCCCATTAGAAGAAAGCTGCTGGATTTGTTCAAGGCAAAAAGGAACCCCTAAAACTTGTCTCTGCCCCCAAAATCATTGACAAAAATCAGTTATGCTGCCTGTGATTGTTTCTAGTACCGTGCAAAACAAAAGTCAGTTTTTTTTTTCCCCAATCGCATAAAGAAACACTTCTTCAAATTTAATCTCCAAAACCTAAATTTACTATAATTTGAAGTATCAACCTTCACATATAAGTACAATGAAAAATCAGCCTTATTTTTAACACATTTCAATAACTGAGAACTTCAGAGCAGAGCAACATATTGTATTTTTATGACCTCTACACAATTTTAAATTCACAATTTAAGCATCCATGTAAAAAAACAAACCGGGCGAAGAAAAAATCCCAAAAAATAACTAGAGCTTTCTGTCTTCATTAAAACATGGTACCATCACACCATTAAACATAAACTCAATCAAAATTTCTAAAATTTCTATAGACTTGTGAACAATTGCATCTCATCATAGGAACAACCAACAAAGCACTAAAATTAAATCCTCAGCAAATATAAACAAACCCAGCAACATAATCCGATTTCCACAAACCAATTCAATCTCAAACAACAAATATAAAGTTCCTTAAAACAGAACACACAAACCCACTAAAATTAAATCCTCAGCAAATATAAAGTTTTGTCCTTTTTTAGAAATTCAAAACAAAACCCACAAACCCACTAAAATTAAATCCTCAGCAAATATAAAGTTTTGTCCTTTTTTAGAAATTCAAAACAAAACCCACAAACCCACAAACCCACTGTTTCTCGGCAACCAAACGGTGAAACCCATTATATATAAACACTGTTTCTCACCTTTTTTTTTTTTGTTTTCACAGACCGCGTAGACTGATCAAAGCTCTGTGAGTGAGAGTTTTCTACTTTGGTGGACTTTATCAAACTTTAGGAGGAGAGGCCTGAGACGATACACCTCACTGTGGCTTTACCAAACTCTTCGCCGAAGCTGATGAATGTGAGAGTGCAGACTGAGTGAGAGAAGAGGGTTACTGAGAGAGGCCCTCAAGTGTGAGAGTGAGGGAGGGAGTGAGAGACCGTGAGACTGGAGAGGTGAGAGAGCTCTGTGAGTGAGACTGGAGAGATGAGAGACTGTGAGAGAGGCGTTATTTTTAAAAAATGTCCAAGCTCTAATTTCTCTGATTGTTAAAGCGTGCTAAGCACAATTAAAAATCGAGACTCTAACCCTCGACTTCTAAGTGTCGTCCACGTCATTATCAAAGTCAGGTGTACTCCACGTGGATGCTGGGTCAGAACTCGAGTCTCTAAGACTCGAATTCCACGTGTACTCCACATGACAGTTGGCCACGTCAATTTCAAAAAACCGAGCCTGAGAGACTCGATTTATTCAAGAAAAATCGAGTCTTAAATACTCGAGATGTTACTAATACATATACTTCATAATCAGGGCCAACTAACTGTATAGTTGTACAGTTATGGTTAAATACCAATTTCGTTCTGCTTCTCTATATTGTATTAAATAAAAAACCACTAGAGAGAAATATAAAGAATAGAGAGCATTTGTGAGTTGTGGCCGTGAAACACAGGGATAGAAATCAGATGCAGAGAGCCAGAGAGTGTTGGAGAGAGAAACCTGAGGGAGGCGTCTTCACTACTGTTAGACCGATCTCCCTCCATCTTCCGGTTCCACACAGTTGTCGGTAAGTTTTATTTTCTTGAAAACTTGAGGATGGATGCTATCTTTTTCAAAACCCGACCCAGCCTTGATATAATTAAGACCATTCTTTCTCAGTAATTTTCAACTCATCTTAGTTTCATATTCTAGGGTTTTTAGGTTTATTGTGTTTATGCGATCAAAATTTGGGCAATCCTAATTGATTTATAATCTGGGTTTGCTTTCATTTGATTAAAAAATGGGAAATTTCGTTGTTCTTGTTGGGCAATTTGGGTTTTATATCTATGACTTATTATCTGATTTCAGTTTTCCTCCTTCCTGTTTTGATTTTTTTAGTCAAAGATATATTTACTAATTTCAATTTTCGCTTAATTTCCGATTGTTACTAAGGGGTTTTGTGCTTTTTTTTAAGGCTAACTTTATAATCTACTTGATAATTTTGACGTGCTTTTGATTTTAATCCTATCAGGGGGTTTCTCTACTTGAAAAAAGGGTCAAAATTAATGAAGATTTGATTGGTTGGTTTATAATCTGTTCATTTGTTTTTGTAGATAAGTTTTGGTAATCAAATTTGTTTAGAAATCTGTAACTATAAACAAATTTAATTAGGACTCTATAACCAAAAATATATAACCATACTCATAATATATTTCATTATTTAGTTATATATATTATGCGTTATACTAAATGGTTGATTTTCATGTTGGTATTTCTCTTCCATTCTCTGTTGAATATATACTCTGCCCCTCTTCACTCAGTTTTCTCTCCCACAACCCTGTCGGCACCTGGGTTTCTACCACCAGGTTTGTCGTTGGGTTTCTACCCCTATCGAATTTTTATTTTTATTTTTTGGTAGCTAATTTGAGTTTGGGATGAGTTCGTAGAGAAATTCAAGTTTGGGTTTGAGAATATCTGCTTATTCACCCAACACCCGAGGCAGAACAATCCCACTTGAATGGTTGCCTTAGTCCCTACCGTTAAGTGAATCCTACCACAGGTCCATCTGTGATAGAGGGTATAGCTGCCTTTTCAGTTGTCATCATTGGCCAGTTGGCCTCACCAGGTCTATCTCTACCTCTCTTCAAATTTAGACTCTCTGTTCTATAAATTTTTTCCCTTTAGAAGATATATTTTTATGGTGGAATGGTTGTGATTAATATGACTGATATTTAGGTAATTGTTATCTGAAGCTTGGTTTTATGTTTAGTTTAATTGTTTCATCTCAAGACTTTCATTGTTTTTATTACTTCTTTATTTGATTTTAAGAGTATCATCTACATTTTTTAGGGGTTTTGTTTGATCCTTATTTTTTAGTTATGCTAAGGTTTGTATTTTTAATTTTGGTATAACCATGGAAGCTAAGATCCATAGCTATCAGCCTACTATTGACTTTTATTTTTTACTTTCTGCCATGCACATCGAAGGACCAAGTCCATAGAGTTTAGAAGCTATCTACAAATTCCAGCAATGGCAAAGTGCATAAGTGAAAAGGTAGAGCCATGTTTTTACTTCTTCCATATCTATTTTTGAAGTATATTTTGTGAGACTTCATTGTGATCCAAGCTGATATATTGATTATTTAATCTAATTGGCAAATAGTGGGTTATTTTTCATTGTTACCAGGAAAAGGATTAAGAAGGTTACTTATTGATAAAAATAAATAAATGACTAACAGGGTTGAAGGGGTGATTGATACATGATTGCATGTCATAACACTGAAGATATGGCCCTAGGTAGTACATTGGAGAATTTAAAATCCATTGCATAATATTTATCTTCAATTGAATGTCCAAGCAATTTGATTACATATTTAAAAAAAAATTGAAAATTATACCTTTTCATTAGGCCTATTAAAGGAACCATTTTATTTTTCTTAAATGGGTATTTCTATTTTGTTTCAGTGTTATTGTTGCAAACTTAAAACCGCTGGTATGGTTGCACACTGTGTTCAGAACAGTATTACTCCAAAAGCATTACCAGTAAAGTTTTTAATTTCTTTTTAAAACTCTCTCCATTGTTTCCTCAAACATTCTGTCTCTGTAGCTCTGCCCTTATTATGAATGCTCCTCTGCAGACTTCATTCAAAATACAAAACAACAAACATTAGGTGTAGAGAGAGAAATCTAATGGATTTTTCCATCGTCAGCCAGTTCCCTCCGCTTTCTGGCTTCAAGCCACCATTATACCTCAAGAAACATTACCAGTAAAGTTTTTAATTTTGTTTTAAAAAGTTGCTGGTAAAAAATGATTTAGGTTTTGGTATTTCAATTTAGGGTTTAGATTTGCGTTTCTTTTGGTAGATTAGCCTGGGAGCATTAGTTTGTATGATAAATCTTCAATAGCTTATGATCTTCAAAAACTGAAAATCTTTTTTATTATATTAGTTGGTTTCTCAATTCTAAGAAACTCTTTTTTTCCCTTTGGTTTCTCAACTCCCCTGAAAGTGTTCAAAGAAATGCTTAAACAGAACCTTTCATCACCATATTTGATTGGATTGGTGTTGATTGCTTACTTTCTAATTTTTTGGGGTGCATATACTTTAAATTTGTAGAATTTTAGTGTTTTGACTATTTTTAGTTCAACTAAACTAAAGAGGTTGTAATCAGATTATAACATATAATTTAGCAAATATAAATATTCATTAGGTTAGTTGTAATCAGATATAATATATAGTTAAGCAACTAAGAGATCAATTTAGTCCAGTATTAAAAGATTAAATGCAAATCATATTCATTTTAAAATATAATGTTATAGCGGCAATATAACCCATGCATTACAAGGTTTGTCACATTTTACACTTCGAAAAAGTAATGCAGCAAAATGTTTGAAATCATGACTAATCCAATCAGATGTTCCAAGCTGAAGAAGGCAAAGGAACCTCAGAAAATGGAGAAGAAAGCTTATGTTTTTCTTCTGTCTTTTAGTTTCTATTGTTTTGAAATAATATTTAGATCAAAGTTGTGGGCTCCCATTAATTCAACTCATAATTTTTTAGATCAAATTGCTTCCTACTTTAGGATCCCCTCGAATTGGAGAAATTATAGAGTACTCTGGTGGACCACGTCACTTGTCCACCATTCCATTAAAAAACTTACACTTGTTTAAAATTGCTGAGTCAGTAATTAATTTCTATTTAAAAATTTTTTCTAACTAACAATTTTAAACAAGTGGCAGTTTTTTAGTGAAATGGAGGACCACATCACTTGTCCACCACGTGGATCTTATAATTTCTCCTCGAATTGATGCAGTATTAAATAATAAATGATTGAGATCGAAGTATGAATCCCTTTACTGTTTATGTGTGTGTGTGTGTATAATGTATTGTGTAATGCTTGAGTTCTAAAGATCTAAGGTATGTTATTCTAATATATGAGAGATTTGCCAAGGCCCACTTGGTTTATCATAATTTTGTATAGATTATAAACCACCAGCTTCATGCTTTAACTTCCTTATTATCTGAATTAGATCAGGTACTGTGTTTATAGCTTTTAAATTGCATCTTCAATAGCTCTGGACTCTTACTGTGTTAGTCTTGACTGTTTCATTTGACTTGAATTGTCTTTTTGCATTGCTTTAAATACAAATTTTGTATTTGTAGAACCAATTTTGTAGTCAACATATGATCTCTGAGTTAATTACAGTTTAATTGGACTGTAGTGAAAATTGGAGTTCTTATAAAATAAAAAGAATAGAAGAAGAAAAAGATTTTGAATTGGACTATGCTGAAAAAATTGGTCAGAAATGAGAGATGGACTAGGGATGCAAGGTGGACTAGTTTTGCTATTATGATTGTCATTTTTTATGTAGTTGAATAATTGAGTGGCAAAAAGATCACACTCCTCTTGAAATTCAAATAAGGGTAAGTATGTTATGGAAATATTCTTAGATAACACATATTTCTATGATTACACTATACGGCAGATACATTACAAGGCTTTTGTTTTTAAACTATTGATCGCTGTGTGTCATAGATCTCTCTATTGAATTGGCTTATACTTGTAATTTCTTCCTTCTAATTTGATATACAATTTAAAGAATCTATGTGCAAAAAGTGCCTAAGACCATCTATCAAGTTACATATTAGATGAAAAGGATTGATAGTTTCATTTTTATTGTTTGCTTTATTATTATTATTATTATTACAAGTTCCTCTCAATGCAGAGTTAGCATTTGATTTTGTGGTTGGGAGAGTGGAAAAGAAGACTAGCTGATTGGAAGCATGGTAGACTAAAGGAGTATATTCCATCTCATTCTTTGTTGTGATGTCTTTGTGATCTTCTTTCAAAGCAAAGTTGGTAATATCATATTAAATTTGGTACTTTTTTGTAGAGTTTTTTGATCTGTTAGATAGATAAGTTTTTCTATGCTTTTGTTGGAATTCTGGATTTTAAGTTTCAGTCTTTAAATTCAATCTCAAAGTAAGCAAAAATAGAAATACATGTTTGATCTGATTCTCTCTCTTATATACCTACAACTCTTTTTGTTGTCTCTTTGGGTTTTTGTTATAATATGTAACATTGGTTACACATTTTTGGATTGGATATTAGCTTTAGGATGTTGATTATAATGACAAAATTTTGTATAACCTTATACACATTCTTATGCAGTGACCACATGGCACTTCTTAAAACTTTTGAAGGATAGAAGGATACAAACCGTAATCAAAAGAGTCCTTTCACCTTGCAAATAACAGAGGATATAAGAATGCAATTTGTAGATCTATTTAGCATTGACTTTGTAAACAAATTGATGAGTGCTAATTTAAGTTCTTTAAGATTTTCAAATTTTAAGGCATTTGATTTGCTAAAATCTTATAGTTACTAAAAACTTTCCCGTGCATCGCACTGGTTAGCGACTAGTTATATTAATGAATGAAGAAAATTGATTTTGAAGTGGGGTCAATCATTTCTTTTGTTCTTCTTTTTTTTTCTCCAAAAATGTGAAGTACAAAATATGTTCTATTTCATTATAAAGATTTTATTTTTTGAATACAATAATATCATGTCATTTAAAATTTAAAATCATGTGACAACGAAAAAGAAAATGATTTCTTTATTTAAGGTAAATCACAATAATTTCCCTCATAATTCAGGAAAATGTCAAAAACCACCCATATTGTTATTAATGACACTCCACCTCTTGAGATTTTGATTCATATAATCAATAACCCCTTGTTACCATTTATCACCTTTATAAATAAAGTTAAAAGCCATATTTTCCAAATTAAATTCTCATCTAGAATAATCTCAAAATGCTTGTTGACCATATTGCTCATAAAATAAGAAAAAATTTCGTACACAGTATGTAAAACTCTCATTTTTGCAAAATCTATGAGGGGTAATTGAGAGGCTGCAGTACTCTCAATTGTTTTAGGAAAAGTTAATCCTTGAACTCAAACCTACAACTTGTTGATTGTTTTTTGTGAAGACATGCACTTATCATAGCACCAAGGCCCGAACTCTTATTACATGATAAGAAATTCTTTAAAAACATATATAAACTAAAAGTAATAACTACATTGTTAAATGAAATAAGTCACGTTTCAAGTAGTTTTTTGATCTAGAATTTGATCAAATTTCCTATCTTAGGACAGTTATTTTCATACAAAATCTCAGTTTTTCATATACTTTCAGATTGCTTTAAATTGAACCATTACTGTATCTTTGAGGGGCCGCAATACTTTAATGTCAAGAGGTACCATCAACATATATTTTGATCACGAGCATAAAAATAAAATTGATCCTATATCTTGACATACAGATATCAAGATATGCCATATAGATGTCTAGAATCTGGCTAACTGGTCCTATGAATTTGGTTCAATCTGTTTAAACGGACAAAATGGGCTTCTACCATTTTCGGGCAAATTATATAGGGAAATGCCCCCCTTCCCAAACTAAATAGGAAAATGCCCCTCTTTTAAAACTCGATTTTTGATAAATCGAGTTAGAAAAAAAAAAAATTTTGAAACCCTATAGTGGCGTTTTAAGGAGCCTATAGTGACGTTTTAAGGACCTATAGTGACGTTTTTTAACTCGATTTCAAAGAAATCGAGTTATAGGTAAAAAAAAAGCCACTATAGGTCGATTTCATTGCCTATAACTCGATTTCAATGAAGTCGAGTTAAAAAACGTCACTATAGGTCGGTCCTTAAAACGTCACTATAGGCTCCTTAAAAACGCCACTATAGGGCCTAACTCGATTTATCAAAAATCGAGTTTTAAAAGAGGGGCATTTCCCTATTTAGTTTGAGAAGGGGGCATTTTCCTATATAATTTGCCCGAAAAGGGCAGAAGCCCATTTTGTCCCTGTTTAAACTAAGTTGGGAAGCAGTGATAATGAAATTCTATCAAATCTACTAGTCAAATTCAAGGACCATTTACTTTGTTAAAAGAGCTCTCACGATCCACAATACTAAAATTCAAGGTTCTTTTACCCGCAAAATAATAATAATAATAATAAGGTTGTCACTTTGTTTATAATAGCTCTCGTGATCAACAATTCTGCTCGATCTTTATTAAACATTTTAGGAAATACACTAGTTAGCAGCACTAGCACACCATGTACGTGGAAATATATTAGTTAGCTTATTTATTTATTTCAGATGCAATATAATTTAAGTATGTGACATTTACTCTACAGTTGATTGGTCTTTTATCATCAAATTAAGACACCAATTAATTTATGGTATAGGCGGTGTACGGTCATGGACCTAAAACCCTTGGCCCAATATCAATAAAGCCCAAACAATTAGAGTAGATAATTCCACTTGGGGGGGAGGGGGGGGGGGGTCCACCTTGCCCGGCAAATCAGGATGGTAATGGTACCGACCATAAGTCTAGTGCTACTTGAGCTCGGTCCGAGCAACCTCGGTAGTGCCTTGAGTAATATTGCTGCCGGGCAACGATCGGCATCTAGTGCAAGTTCCCAGACTCCTATTTCCAAAGTGGGACCCTTCTTGTCAGGAACAATCTAGATGGGCCCCTTCCGTACGAGTGGTGGAAAGGGTAATCATTAGTAGTCCACTGAGGCAAAGCTATAAATAGAAGAACCACATGAGAGTAAAGGGCTAGACACCAGAGGGTGAGAACTAGGAAAGTAACCAAGCATTAACAGGAGAGTGTTCAATTAGAAAGGCCAGTTACTTTAGCAAGCCTATAGTAAATCTACCCAGGAGCTACCCATTATAGGATACTCAAAAGCCCACTAAAACAAGTAAATTGTGAGCCCAATTACAAAGTTAGCCCATTAGCAGGGAATTGGGCACGCACAATTGGAGTCGTCTGTGGGAATCTCCTGCTTAGCTATAGTTCCACCAAAGTTTGCCTTGATTGAACATGTCCAACCATCACTCGGTGAGTTATGCCGATAGCGAGCCTGGGGGCTTGTCCAGGAGTCCAAGTTGGCAAGAAATGAGGTATAAGAGAAACGAAGACCGAAGGCACGAATGGGATGGGGAACACTTTGGCTCGGGAGAGGGGTCTTCGTAAACGTACCGATCAGCGTCCAAAATCCCCGAGCAAGAGCATTGTGATAAGAGAGATCTGGAACTGGAGCGCTTGCACAGGTTAGTTAGGGATTTGGAGTTGGAAGTGCGGGATAGGCATTGAAAAATGAATCATGATGAGTCCCGGGAAGGATCTGTACATACTGGGGACAATCACGGAGAAGCGTCCTACCAAAGCGGCTCTCGCAGATCAAGGGAGAGGTCGCGGGACTTTGCTGATAGAATGTTGGCCTCTCCCGAGCGGCACAGTCATCGAAGTGAGGCGATGGATGCCATGAGCTGAGCACTACGCAGAGCAACCCGATCATCGTTTTTTGATGAAATTGAACGTGCGTGCATGCCGAGGAGATTTAGTAGATCGCCGTTCATTTCGTATGATGGAAAGACCGACCCCGTAGAACATGTTAGTCACTACATCCAAATGATGTTGCTTTATAGCCAAAACAAAGCGCTTATGTGTAAAGTATTCCCGTCCAGTCTCGGGTCGACTGTGTTAAGATAGTTCAATGGGTTAAGGAAGGGATCTATTCATAATTTTGGAAAGTTGATACAAGAATTTGGTGCTTGGTTTATGACATGCAGTCGTGCACCTCAATTGGTGGGTGCATTGTTGTTTATGAAGATGGGGGCAGGGGAAACTCTTCGGAGCTATACTGATAGGTATTGGGAGTTGTATAATGAGATTAGTGGGGGTAACGAGAAAGTAGCCTCTAGCACTTTCAGATTGGGGCTTCCTGAGGACTTAGAATTATGGGAATCTCTGACTATGAGGCCTTCTGAGAACATGCAGCAGCTGATGAGACGGATTGAGGAGTACAAGAGGCTGGAGGATGATCGGCAACAAAATAAAGGCAAGGCATCCGCCACTTTGCAATATGTCAAGGATTCAAGGACAAGGGGTTTCTAGTCACGACCGAGAAAGGAGTTAAGAATTCAAGAACCTAATGTCCAATCCGGGGAAGTCAATGTGTTGTTCAAGGAGCCAGTTCATAAGATCCTGGACCGAATCAAGAACGACCCGTACTTCCGGCCGAGATGTCGGGTGACCCAACAAGGAGGAACCAAAACTTATATTGCACATACCATCGTGACAAAGGGCACACCACCAATCAATGCAGGGTATTTAAGGATCACTTGGAGTAGTTAGTAAAGTCCGGACATTTAAAGGAGTTCGTTGTGAACCTCGAAGGTAGGGTTACAGCAGGCGCCAAAGGTTAAGAGGGACATGCTTCCACCACCATTGGGGGTAATTGAAGTCATCAATGAGGTGTCAATAGGCACGAGTGTAAGCCGATGTAAGGGGGTGTTAAGCGTGGTCTCGGTGGAGAATGCCGAATGTGGAAATCATCCCGAAAAGAAATTGAAGTTAGCCCAAGGGAAGATTGAGTTTGGGGACGAAGACTTGGAGGGAATAACCCAGCCGCATGATGACGCTCTCGTAGTTACGGCTAGAATTAATGGCTTTATAGTGAAGAGGGTATTAATGGACCAAGGAAGCGGGGCTGAGGTGATGTACCCCGATCTGTTCAAGGGGTTAGGGTTGAAGGTGGAGGATTTGTCCAGATACGATACTCCCCTAGTAGGATTTGATGGCAAGATGGTGGTTCTTGAAGGTCAGATTTCCTTTCCTGTGAATACCGAGGGAAAATAAGTGATGGTGAGCTTTATTGTGGTGAATTCCTTCTCCCCGTACACTGCTATCCTCGACTGGCCCTGGATTCACGCTATGGGAGCGGTCTCGTCCACTTTGCATGTAAAGGTTAAGTTTCACACCGATCATGGTGTAGCTGTGGTGAGAGGACATCAGCAAGTAGCGTGACAGTGTCTGGTAGCTGCTGTTAATTGGGAGAATAAGCAGAAAGAGTTCATCGAGCAGGATCTTGCATAGAAATTACAAGAGCTCCCAGAGGGCCAAGGAGCGGATAGTGTCGAGGATTTAATTAAAGTAAGCATACTGCCATACGAGAATAGGAGTTTCCAAGTAGGAGCTAGTATGAAACTTGAAGATCGGATCAATTTGCTGTTGACATTAGTGCAGAATTTAGAAATTTTCGATTGGAGTCCATATGAGGTACCCAGGATGGACCCAGAGTTTATTACCCACAAGCTCAATGTGGACCCTTCTTTTCCCCCGAAGAAGCAAATGCCAAGGAGATCGGCCAAGCAGCATGTTGAGGTCATCAAACAGGAGGTCAAAAAGTTAAAGCAAGCGGGGGCAATTAAAGAAGTCTTTTTCCCGTAGTGGTTATCTAATATCATCGTGGTAAAGAAAAAGAATGGTACATGAAGGGTTTGCGTGGACTTTACCGACCTAAACCGGGCTTGTCCTAAGGATCCATTCTCGGTGCCGAAGATTGATCAACTAATAGATGCCATATGCAGACATCCGAGGATGAGTTTCTTAGATGCTTTTCAAGGCTACCATCAGATTGCCTTAGCCACTGAAGACCAGGAGAAAACGTCGTTTATCTCCCTGGAGGCCAAATATCATTACACGGTAATGCCTTTCGGCCTCAAGAATGCGGGGGCTACTTACTAGAAGATGATGACCAAAATGTTTAGGGATAGATTGGGAGTACGGTGAAGGTGTACATAGACGATATGGTCATGAAGAGCCGAGAAGATCAAAGACATATGGACGATTTGTCTGAGGTATTTGAAATACTTAGGCAGCATAGGTTACGTCTCAATGCAAACAAGTGCGTCTTTGGTGTGGGGGCCGGTAAGTTCCTCGGGTATATGATCACCTATAGGGGAATAGAGGTGAACCTCGATCAGATAAGTGCCATAGAATGGCTCAAGCCGCCGACCAACCCTAAAGTGGTGAAAAAATTGACCGGTATGGTGGCTGCATTGAATCGATTTGTATCGAAGTTTGCTAACCGGTGCTGCCCTTTTTATCAGCTACTTAAGAAGTGGATGGGATTTCAGTGGATTGAGGAGTGTGAATGGGCTTTTCAAGATCTGAAGAAGTATCTGATGAGTGCGTCGATACTATCTTATCCGGATCCATCTCAATGCAAACAAGTGCGTCTTTGGTGTGGGGGCCGGTAAGTTCCTCGGGTATATGATCACCTATAGGGGAATAGAGGTGAACCTCGATCAGATAAGTGCCATAGAATGGCTCAAGCCGCCGACCAACCCTAAAGAGGTGAAAAAATTGACCGGTATGGTGGCTGCATTGAATCGATTTGTATCGAAGTTTGCTAACCGGTGCTGCCCTTTCTATCAGCTACTTAAGAAGTGGATGGGATTTCAGTGGATCGAGGAGTGTGAATGGGCTTTTCAAGATCTGAAGAAGTATCTGATGAGTGCGTCGATACTATCTTATCCAGATCCATCTCAATGCAAACAAGTGCGTCTTTGGTGTGGGGGCTGGTAAGTTCCTCAGGTATATGATCACCTATAGAGGAATAGAGGTGAACCTCGATCAGATAAGTGCCATAGAGTGGCTCAAGCCGCCGACCAACCCTAAAAAGGTGAAAAAATTGACCGGTATGGTGGCTGCATTGAATCAATTTGTATCGAAGTTTGCTAACCGGTGCTACCCTTTCTATCAGCTACTTAAGAAGTGGAGGGGATTTCAGTGGATCGAGGAGTGTGAATGGGCTTTTCAAGATCTAAAGAAGTATTTGATGAGTGCGTCGATACTATCTTATCCGGATCCGGGGGAGGATTTGTTTATGTACTTAATTGTATCCGAGCATGCCGTGAGCGCCGTATTACTAAAGGATCAAGGGGGAGTTCAGAAACCGATCTACTATATCAGTAAAACATTGGTCGATACAGAGACAAGGTACTTACCTTTGGAGAAGCTTGCACTGGGATTAGTTCATGCAACCAGAAAGTTACCTCACTATTTTCAAGCGCACACAGTGTATGTGTTGACCGAGTATCCTCTCCAATCTCTGCTCAAGAGGTCCGATTTCACGAGCCGAATAGCTAAGTGGGGAATTAGGCTCGGATCGTTCGATATTCGGTACAGGCCTAGAAGCTCAGTCAAAGGCCAAGTGCTCGCTGATTTTATCGTGGAATATACTCCCCGTGAAGGGAGTTAGGCAGTTGTATGCAATGTGGAAACTCGACAGTGGAGAGTCTTTGTGGACGACGCGTCCAATCAATGGGAGTGGGGGCTGGCATTGTCATTGTATCACCGGAGGGAGTGAAAGTGGAACATTCTTTGAGATTGGGTTTCAGGCATCCAACAACGAGGCATTGCTTGTGGGGTTGAAGGCTACGCTTAGTTTGGAAGCGGCCGACCTAGAGGTTTATTCTGATTCTAAGCTGGTGGTGAGTCAGATTGAGGGAAGCTTTGAAGCTAAGGACATTCGAATGATCGATTATTTGAAGCTCGTCAAGCAGTTGATGAGCCAGTTCCAAAAAATCAAGATAATTCTAATTACTCGAGGGCAGAACAAGCATGCTGACTCCTTAGCAACTTTGGCATCTACACTAGCCGATGAGATACCAAGGATGATTAAGGTGGAGGTGGTACAGGAACCCAACATTGACCCAAAGGTAAATATCTTAGCCATTTCGTTGCCTGAACCTAGTTGGATGGACCCGATTATTGAGTTCCTAGCCGAAGACCGTCCACTAAGTGAGAGCAAAGAAGCAGATAAGGTGCGTAGAAGTGCTGCTCAATTCTGGCTGTCCAAGGATCGTAGGTTATATCGGAGGTCTTTTGGGAGATCGTATCTTTTGTGCCTCCATCCTTCTAAAGTTAATGACCTTCTTACCGAGTTACATTATGGGGTGTGCGGTAGCCATGTGGGAGGTTGGTCATTGGCTCACTGAGCAATGACGCAAGGATTTTGGTGGCCTAGAATGCAAAAGGACACTGCCAAATATGTGAAAAGGTGCGAACAGTGTCAGAAGCATGCCCCTCTGATACATCAACCTACAGGAAGTTTGAATCCCATTAGTAACACTTGGCCTTTTGCGTAGTGGGGGTTGAATATCATTGGTCCGTTTCCCCGAGCAATTAGAAACAAAAGGTTCGTCTTGGTGGCTGTAGATTATTTCACCAAGTGGGTTGAAGCCGAGGCCCTAGCTAGCATTCGGGACATGTATGTTAAGAAGTTCGTCTGGAAGAACATTGTGACGAGGTTTGGGGTTTCGGAATCCTTAGTCTCAGATAATGGCTTGCAATTTGATAGTAAGGTGTTTCACAAGTATTGTGGTGATCTCAATATAAAGAATAGGTACTCAACCCCAGCATATCCCCAGAGTAATGGCCAAGCCAAATCTACGAACAAGGCAATTGTTAACGGGTTAAAGAAAAGGTTAGAAGGAGCGAAGGGTAGGTGGGCCGAAGAGTTGTCAAATGTGTTGTAAGCATTCCGAACAACGCTGAGAAGGTTAACTAGCGAGACCCCTTATTCCTTAACATATGGGGTGGAGGCAGTTATACCTATTGTGAACGGCCTTTCTAGTACAAGAACCTTGGATTTTTCCCTAGGCACGAATAATGAGTTAATGGTAAGACAATTGGACTCACTGGAAGAATGCCGAGAAGCGGCAACTATATGCTTGGCGAACTATCAACAGAAGCTAGCTCAACGGTATGATCAGGGTGTAAAGGCGAGGGAGTTTGGTGGTGGTGACCTCGTGTTGCAGAAGGCAGTAAGGGGTTCTCGGGATATCAATGCCGGGAAACTCACCCTTAATTGGGAAGGACCGTATAGGGTTATTGTCATGGCTAGAGTAAGAGCATACTATCTGGAAGACATGGAGGAGAGGCCGCTTCCCCGACCATGGAATGTTCAAAATTTGAAGAAGTTTTATCATTAAACATGTAAAGTTTGAAGGACTGCTTTATGTACTACTTAACATGTAGACGATAATGTATATATGTGCAATATATGAACTTTGTTGCATGTAATTGTTCCTAATAAATTTCCTAAGGATATAAACCTAGGCTCGACTTGACTTCGGTCACTGATCAGGTGAAAACCTTATTATAAATTCCCTAAGGACAGAAACCTAGGCTCGACCTGACCCCGGTCACTGACTTATTATAAATTTCTTAAGGACATAAACCTAGGCTTGGCCTGGCCCCGGTCACTGACCAGGTGAAAACCTTATTATAAATTTCCTAAGGACAGAAACCTAAGCTCGGCTTGACCTTGGCCACCGACTAGGTGGAAATCTTGTTACAATTTAAGGATAGAAGCCCTAATTTAAGTTGCTTAAGGAAAGTTCTTATCGGCAATACTATATGTGAATCACAAGTATCCTAAAAATATCAAGCATGAAAAATAAAGGAAAAGTTCTTATAAAAACAAAATTCAAAATGTCATATCACCAAACTTCGGTGACTTTAAATATAATTTTTAAGAAAAGCAATTGTTTGTCACCAAAATTGCGGTGACTATGAAAATAATGTATTGCCACCACACCCCAGTGACTTAGTGAAATCAAACTAAGAAAATAGAATAGAGAAATATCCAACACACCAAAAAATAATAATGTAACCAAATAGTAACTACGATAAATGGTTCAGGCATCAGTCTGTTGGTTCTTGCAGTTGCTCGGGCATATGGGGGTTAGCTTCTGTTGTGACCTGGTCGGGATTTGGGAGGAGAGGTTAAGACACTTGCATTTGCCCTGCATTAGGGTCGCTAGAGATCTCGAGATCAATGAGCTCAGCGTGTGAGTCAATCTCCTCGACTAGCACCCTCATGCTCTGACTCTTTTCTTCTTTAATGTGGGTAGGGCTTTGGACGGGAGGAGGTGGGGGCTTTGGATAAGGGATCTACTTGGGGATCCTGAAAGGGGACTCTTCCGGTATGCCTAGTGCATTCACGGCAGCCATCCATCCCTTACCAAAGCCATACCGCCGAGATTGGAACATAACTGGCTTGCTTGAACTCTCGGCGTTAGCAAATCCCATATCATAGAATTTATCCTCGCTTTCCTTCAACGCCGCCTTCAAGTCAACCACCTCCTTATCTCTAGCTGAGATTAGGCTTTTGGCCTCAGCCAACCTCAACTCCATTTCACCCATCTTAACCTCTAAGTTTGCAGCTCTTTGCTCGGTTAGTACACGGACCCCCTCATGCTCCTTAACTTTTCCCTCGGCAACCTACAGTGTAGCATCCCTCTCCCTATAGTGGCCTCGGTTACCTCCTTAAGGGCTTTCTCTTTTTTAGCATCTTCAGCCGAGCTCTTTAATTGATCCTGCATCATGTGAGCCAGTTGGGCGGCCTAGCAAAATAGCAAAAGATCACTAAGTGTTAATGAACGCTGCAGAATTATAATAATAATAAATGAATAAAGTGATAATGATGAATGCTCATTACCGCAATAGCGTGCCACTTAAGCCGGAGTGCCATTACTTCGTCAGTACCCTCGAAGAAGTACTGCACATTATTGGGTAGCTGAAGGGCCTACCCCAAGCTCCGAGCTACTCGGTCTCCCTTCCTCTTCTCCTAGTTCCGAACACTGGATGTAGTCGGCAAGAGCCGGTTACCAATTCTGAACACGCTCTACCATCCTATCACGGGTGGTGCCGAGGATGAAGCGATGTTCGACCCCACCACGGCTAAAGGATGGGGCCCTTGAGTCATCTATTGGATGATGAGGGAAGTTGTGGATTGAATGGGGGCAGTCCGGGAAGGAGCATGTTCCTAGGAGTCGGCGAGCTCATCTAGACTGCGGGGCCTCTTATGTCTGCGGGGAGCTGGGGGAGGAGGTGCCGGTTGTGGGGGATTCTGCCGCCCACCGGGCAAAAATAGATTAGCCGACATTTTCCTTCTGACCACCATCTCAGTATCAGAGTCCTCAGGTTCGACTCCTTCGAAAGAAGAGTCCACTAATTCAACCTCCACCTACTCTACAGCCTTAGCCCCTTCCTCAAGCTCCTTGATAGGGATATGTTTAGCTCGACCGTGAAATACCGTATCCGCCGAACCGTCTCTCATGGGAAGCAATGAACCTGCTCTGACTTGCTGAGGACTGAGCCTCTAGGCTTTATCGGGAGTTAGTCTTGGAGGTAAGAAACCGCGCAACGAACGTCTAAATATGACAGCAAGGGATTGCCAACTGTTAGTGCCTGACTGGGGTCTTGAAAGCTTGTATATATGGGAGTGCAGCCGAGGATGAGGTGAGATGCGCACAATTGGCTGTCAAAGTGTACGAAGATCTTAGACCGAAGTATGAAATTCAGGTCTCGAACGTGAATGGTGTTATGGTCCAGTCTAAACCTTTTAGTGTCTGCATAATCAAAACTAGCGATTAGGATTCAAGTAAAAATAAAAACAACCTTAAATAAACAACAAAACACTGATAGCAATAGTAAATCAAATGTGAGCGGTACCGACCAATATCTTGGGGCGAGGTCGGGCAGGTGAGCTCATTAGCAATCCAATTGCTGCTCACCCAAACATATTCTCCAACCGAGTTTCTGTTAGAATCAAGGTGGCACGATATCAATCGTACCAGCGTGTCCCTAACTTTGAGGTAATACCCCGACCTCTCGTTACTGCACAAGCTATACATAAAATTAATATCATGGTGGTCGAGGTGTAACCCGTACAAGTTATTCAACCGGCTAAGACTGCTCACCACTCAGTAGAAGTTAGGTGGAAGTTGGTTGGGACAAAGACCGTAAAACCTAAGGGCTCTAAGTATCAATAGGTCTATGGGGAACCTCACCCCACCTTCTAATATAGACATTAATGGGAAGAACACTATATGAGGGCGCCGTTCGAGTGCTATATTATTCTCATGGCAATACGCTACATCTACATCTAAGGGAATGTCAAACCTAGCCCTAAAATTGACTAAGGCAACCTCAGTCTTAAGAAGATGAGAAAAACCCATTCTAATATATCAAGCAATTGGAAGGAAAACTTAAAAATAAAAGGGAGAGCGAATGACTTACAGTAGAAATGCTAAAAGGGATTTGCTCGAGAAGAAATTTGTGCTGGGTAACCTAAGGCACTCATAAATGAAGGAAGTAGAAGATGAAACAAAGGAGTGAGGGATGAGTTTAATAGGCCAAAGGAATTTAGTAAGCATTAATGGATATTCAGGCGAGAGAAATGATTAAAACCTCTTTTCATAACCGTCGCACGCATTTCCATAGTACACGAAGCGTTAGATAATCATAGCCATTAGATGGGACAGTTGGTCATTCCCTTTTTCCCAAAATGCGTAGGTTGTCTTGTTTGCAATTAATGAAACTGACGATTGGTATCCCCGAGAAATGAAATGAAAATCTTAATCAAGATCTTTGATTCTATCCCCGAGAAGGGGGAAAAGAATCAAAGGGGGGCTATTGTACGATCATGGACCTAAAACCCTTGGCCCAATATCAATAAAGCCCAAACAATTAGAGTAGACAATTCCACTTGGGGGAGGGGGGGGGGGGGGGGGGGGGTCCACCTTGCCTGGCAGATCAAGACTGTAATGGTACCGACCATAAGTCTAGTGCTACTTGAGCTTGGTTCGAGCAACCTCGGTAATGCCTTGGGTAATATTGCTACCGGGCAACGATTGGCGTCTAGTGCAAGTTCCAAGACTCCTATTTCCAAAGTGGGACCCTTCTTGTTAGGAACAATCTAGATGGGCCCCTTCCGCATGAGTGGTGGAAAGGGTAATCATTAGTAGGCCATTGAGGCAAGGCTATAAATAGAAGAACCACATGAGAGTAAAGGGTTAGACACCAGAGGGTGAGAACTAGGAAAGTAACTGAGCATTAACAGGAGAGTGTTCGGTTAGAGAGGCCAGTTACTTTAGCAAGCCTATAGTCAATCTACCCAGGAGCTACCCATTGTAGGATACTCAAAAACCCACTAAGACAAGTAAATTGTGAGCCCAATTACAAAGTTGGCCCATTAGCAGGGAATTGGGCATGCACAAGCGGGATTTGAATCTTAAGGACTTGATGACAAGAGATTGATTGATTGTTATTTATAATCAGATCAAGATACCAATCGGTTTATAGTGCAAGCGAAGTTAGAATTTCAAATCTCTAATTTGATGAAAAATAGGGACTTTATTAGTTGAGTTATCTAAACCCACATTCGTTATTAGATATTCAAGTGTGCTCTCTTTGACCAAAATTTAAGTTCTTGAATAAAAGTTAAGATGTTTGCTCATGTATACTGGACACATCCAATAAACAATTAAGGACTTGGAAATCAACCTTTGGCTTCTCAGTCTAGAACGCCTATAGTATAGTATACTGTATACCCACTTCTCCAACTCAAGCACCTTCCAACAAATGGGCCATCACCCATGTTGACAGCAACCCAACTGAAGAGCACGCGTAGGTCCATAGAAGACACGCAAGGGGGCTACGTGTTTTTATTATATTCCATTTTGTATTAGTGATAGTGTGTTGGCAAGTTTTTAGGGAAAGGATACTAACCTTGCTGTGCTGATTCATTTCTATACTCATATAGTTTTATAGGTAATAGAATTCCTACCTGTTCTCAACCAAAAAGAATAAAATTTAAATAATTAATAACCTCCTCTTCATTCTCCAATCCTCTTCAAACCATATCAATTAAGTTATCATGGGTGTTTTCACTTATGAAACTGAGGTCACCTCTTTCATCCCTCCAGCTAAGATGTTCAAAGCCTTTGTCCTTGATGTAGACCTGCTAGGAGGGCCCCTCCCAAATATAGTGCCACTGCCACAGGCCATTAAGAATGTCGAAATTCTTGAAGGAGATGGAGGACCTGGAACCATTAAAAAGATTACTTTTGGCGTAGGTACTACTCGTACAATTATTCAAGCTTTATTTATTCAGTATTTTAAACCTACCCTTTTCTTTTACTGTTTTTGTGAATAAAATTGCAAGAGTTTTTATTTTATTTTATTTTCTATGAACAAACTTTTCCTCTAAATTAATTCGTGGGAATTTTCTCTAGCGCATTATTCATATATATTATTCAAACAAGTTACACAATTTATTAAATATGTCATGTGACTAAAAGTATATATAGATGATTTTTATTTTTTGAGAAATAATTACAACATGCTGCTAACTTTGCAGTTCGAACCCTTTTCCCCATAGACCCTTAAGCACTTAATGCATGAGGAGGTGCCAATTCAGCTACAAGACCTTTGGCATATATAGATGATTTTCATAATCTAGTAGGTCCTCTTAGTCAGTTAGAAGGTTTTTATAATTTAGACGATGACCTTCTAAAGCTTATATTTTAAGGATTTAACAAATTGAATCCTATAGTTTCAAAATCAACTAATTAAACCTCAGCACATTTAATTAGAACCCTAGTTTTTGAGTTTTATTTAGGGTCAAAATTTTAATTTTTTGCCTTTTCAACTCTCGGTTTTAATTTATTACTCTTAAAACTATAAAGTTTAATTTGCCACCCCTTAATTGTAACGTTTAAAATATAATTTTCATTCTTTAAGGGTAAATTTTAATTTACCTCTTTGACGATTGGCACGGTCACAATTTAGACCACAAACTTTAAACTGATATGTTTGAACTCTTAAAGTTTGAATCAAAATGAATACGTTTCCATCAAAATTAACCAAATTTCTATTTTCTTTATACAAATAAATTTTCCCATTTTGATTTGATCCAATAATAATTTAGTCCCACAAGTTTTTTGGTAGTTACATTATGATTGAATCCTACTTTGGATTAAAAACTATTAGAGGTATTTTGGACGAAACCCTAAGCATCTTATTTTAGTCCAAACCTTAAGGATCAAATGTAACCATTGAAATTTTGTTTGTAATTAAATTCTGATGAACCAAACTATGAGATAAATTGTCTCTTTGTTTCCCATTATTTTTTTATTTCACTCAAGTTCTATTTTTGTATATACTTCACATAAATAACATTCATCTATTTTTTTTTCTTATATGCAGACAGTAAATTTAAATATTTAAAGCACAAGATTGAAGGTATAGACAAAGAAAACTTCACATACAGCTACAGTGTGATTGAGGGTGATGCTCTGATGGATACACTAGAGAAAATCTCTTACGAGATAAAGTTAATGCCATCCCCTAATGGAGGGTCCATTTGCAAGAGCACTTGTAAGTACCATACCAAAGGCGACATTGAGATTAAGGAAGAGGAAATTAAGGGCAGCAAAGAAAGAGCCTCGGGATTGTTCAAGGTTGTTGAAAGCTACCTCTTGGCAAATCTTGATACCTACAACTAAAGTCTAAAGCCATCTCTCTTGATGTGTCTCTATTTATCCCTTTATCAGTTAGACTTAGATGTTGTGTTCTTTCTTTTTCTTTTTCTCAGTCCAATCTTATGTCGGGCTTGATAATAAGTGTTTGCATGTGGTTTGATCATTCTGGATGCATGAGTGAAATTGTATTAGTTCTAATATATGTTGAAAATGATACAATACTTGCAAATGTTGGTACAAATTGGTTTTGTTTCACAAGTTTTGTCAACGATTGATGCTGGGATGAATACTATAAGATGTCACCAATAGATATATACAATAGATAAAAAGGATTTAAACTTTGGCCGTTTTTTGAAAATATGTGTCAATTGAATTATAAGATTCTTAACACATAAAACTAATTCAAATATTCATTTATTAGATTGTTGAAATTCTAATCACATTTATTATCGGATCAATTTGTAAACATTTTGTACTAGAATTTATATTAGTAATTTTAGAATTTTCCTTTGTGAATTCCACATTCTCACATTTTGTGAAATTGTTTTCTTTTTCCCTTGTAAATGAGTTACATAGATTAAGGAATAATAAGCATATTACAAGAAAGAATAATGCAACTAGCCAACCACTTATCATTACTTCATTACACGAAACCTTCACTCAAAACTCTAATTTTTTATTTTGGTTAATGAATATGAAAACAAGTATATAGAGCAAAGACTAGGCCAATTACATTACAATTACAACTTAAACTCTGTATCTATTTAACAAATTTTTGAGATCATATTGGTAAATTTCAATATTGTAATTTCTATATGCTTTCTCTCTTGGATTTACCTACCTTAAAAAGTTGGGGAAATTACATTTTATTACCCTAAATTATACCATAAATTACACTTTGCACCCCGACATTAATTTTACTGTTATGTTGGATGGAAATCTTGAGCACATGACTTGCACTGTTGCACGTGTCGCTACAAAAAACTGGACCTATAGTGGCATTTGTGAAATGCCACTATAGGTACTAAAAACGCCACTATAGGCCAGCCCTATAGTGGCGTTTGCGAATGCCACTATAGACCAATTTTTTTTTTTTAAAAAAAAAAGGCTATAGTGGCGTATATCAAACGCCACTATTGGGCAAACCTATAGTGGCGTTTTACAAACCCACCTAAAAAAATTCAAAATCAAACATAACATGCTCACATCCAAAAATTAAAAAAAAATAAATAAATAGCAACTCCACCCCAACACATTCAGCCGCCATAGACCAATCTGTAAAAAGAAATCATCAAATTGATTTTGAATTTTTCACTACTTTCTTGGTTCTATTAACAAAGATATTATCACACTTGAGATAGACCTATCAATAATAAAAAATAAAAAAAGCCAAAGAATTCACAAAAATTAATCAAAAATCTCAGAGACCCACGAAGCAAAGTTGACAGCAAACAAGGAACAGACCAAAACTATTATTAAAAAATAAATAGACCAAAATAATCATAAATTTTTTTTAAGAAAAAAATTGCTTACCTGCAACTATACAACCAATGGCATCAAACACCATCTACAAATTTGAACAAAATCAGTAAGCTACAACACCATCTACAAATCCAAAATCCACAAACATTAACACCACCACAAATAAAATAGAAGAAATAAAATCAAAATGGAGAGGAAGAGAAAAGAATCAATTCAGGTGTGAAGTGAAAGAAGAGTGAAAGAAAAAGAAAAGAAGAAAGATGGAGGAGTGGAGATAAGGGAGAAAAAGAAAGAAAGAAAGAAAGAAAAAAACAAAAAAACAAAAGAGAAAGGAAGTCTGAGACTTGGCATGGAGAGATAAGGGAGAAAAAGAAAGAAAGAAGAAAAAAAAAAAAAAAAACCAAAGAGGCTTGGCATGGAGATAAGGGAGAGACATGGGAGAGTGGGGGTAGGTGGGGGGTTTTAATGTTTTTTATATATATATATATATATATATATAACCATAAAGGGGGAAGGGGACGCACAGCTGAAGGGAAGAGAGACGGAAGCACAGATCATAAAGGGGGAAGGGGACGCACAGCTGAAGGGAAGAGAGACGGAAGCACAGATATAGTATATGTTGAAAGTAAAAGTAAATGTAAGCAAAATAATGATCACAAGCAAAGTAATAATAGGGCGGTAGAACCTGCCAAGCAATATATAACAAAATAGTTCAAAGTAAATAAAAGCAATTTAGAACCGTACCGGGCGGTAATCCGCCATGGTAACGGGAGCAACAAGTAATATAATGAACATAATGAACTGAAAATACTTCTTATTGAGAGTAAAGTTAAACACTTACAGTAGTAGTAGTGAATACAAGATCTCAGAACAGATTAACAGTTACAAAGCTTGAACTAGTCCTAGTTACAAGGCTTGTAGAAACAAGGTAGTAGTAGGAACAAGGTGAACAAGGTAGTAATAGATAACAAGGGAATTCTCTCAAAGAAGGCTTCTAAGGAAGAAAGCTCTCTCAAGAAGCTCTAAGAAGAAAATTCTCCAATAAAATCTGATTCTAACTTAAGGGACAAACAGATTCAGTATCACCTTCTTCTTCATTAGCAGTTTTGCCATATGGAGAGGAAGATTCAGGTTTAGTTGAATAGTAAACAGAGCTGATTTGGGATTTATCACTTGAAACACCTTTTAATTTTAAATCAGAAGGTTTTTCAAAATTCTTTTGTAAAAAATCATTGAGATCTTGATCTCGTTTTGAAATACTTTCAGATCCAGCAAAGGAATGTCTTCCTTCGTTGATCCTCAAAGGTGGTTGAATATTTTGAAAGCTTATTTTAACAGTGCCATCGAGATATTGTTGAATATTTGTGAGATCTAGCTCATCAAAAACAGGCTTGGGAATAGGGGATTCTTGTTCCAACAACCATTCATTCGGAAGCTTAACATCTTGCCATTGGATCATTTTTGGAATTTGAACTTTAGCATCAGGAGTTGAACATTGAATTAACATAGTTTTACCAGAAGGTTCTCTATGATTTAGACAACCAGGATTTAACTGAGTACCCAACAATCTGTAATAAATACGGTAGATCAAAGCAAAAGGTTTACTACCTTCATCCATGATATAACCGAAGAAACAATATTCAGAGTTAAAGCTTTAATAATATTAGGATCATCTAAAGCAAGAGTAAGATCAGGATAACAGTTAAAATAAACAGGACCATCATACAGAGAAGCAGTAATCATACCAAGAATGCTGTCTTTAAACACCTTAAATCTAGCATCACGCAAGCACATGAGAACAGAAGCATTGATTCCCTTTCGTGTGAGTGGTTTAATAGCAACTTGAACCAAACCAATATGCAAATAACTTTGTTTTTTAGCAATGAATTCATTAATATTTCTTTTGGAAAACAAGCAACATTTTTCATGAATTTTTGAAATAGAAAATGTTTGTTCAACAGTTCTTACTTTGTAAATGGGATGAAAAGTGGTTTCAGCCCAACTAGTTTTGTAAACAGTTTTTCATTTATTGACGGTCTGCCTCCTATCTTTGCTCATAAGGTAAAACAAGAATTAATTGGTAAAAATGATTCCATTGATTATGATAATTTAACTTATGGTGATATTTTAAGCACTATTAAAAAACTTGGAATTAATATGTGCAATGATGAAAAACTGTTAAAACACCAATTAAAAAATAAAAGAAAAGCTAAATATGAGATGGGTAATTTTTGTGAACAATATGGTTTGCCTCCAATTGCTCCTTCTCGGCAAAAGGGTAAAAAACATGATAAAAGTCACAAAAATTATAAAAAACACAAAACTAATTTTAATGATTTTTATGCTAAAAAGAAAAATGTTTCAAAGAAATATGTTAACCAAAAGTCTGGAAAAGGTAAATGTTTCAACTGTGGAAAACCTGGTCATTTTAGTAAAGATTGTAAACAAAAACCTGGTAAGTTAAAAAATAAATTTAACATGTTAAACATTGGTGATAATGATCAAGAAGAATTATTCAGAATCCTTGAATCAAACAATTCGTCTGATTCCTTGGAAGATGATTTTTCTTCGTCAACTGATTCTTGCTATCAATCTGCTGATGAATCTTCTGATTCTCCTAATATTAAACTTGGTTGTAGAGATTCATGTTGTAATGCTATTAATTCTGTTAACACTCTCACTAAAGGTGAAGAAAATGAAAATTTGTTAATTAAATTGATAAGTCAAATTGAAAACCCTGTTTTACAAAAAGAATATTTGGATCAATTTAAGAAAAACTTGTTCAAAGAAGAAACTAGTAAAAAACCTAAATCAACCATAAGTTTTGAAGAAACTTTGGAAAGATTTAAAAAGAAATCCAAAGATTTAACTATTAATGATCTCCAACATGAAATTAATATTGTTAAACAAGAGATAAGTGATTAAAACATGATTTAAAAATATGAAAAGTGATAACCATAATCTTAAACAAGAAATGTTGATGTTAAAATTGATAAAAATATTGATCAAAATAAACTTAATAATGAACAAGATGAGCACTTAGATGGAGATGAATCCAGTCAACAGCTCTTCTTCTGATAAAGGTATCACTGATTCTCAACTTGCTCTTGTTAATAAAATACTTCCTCCAAAATGGTTTACAAAAGTTAAAATTGTTGTTTCTCATGATTACCACTTCATTGTTATTGCTATGATTGATTCTGGTGCAGATATGAATTGTATCCAAGAAGGATTGATCCTTCAAAATATTTTGAAAAATCAACTGAAAAATTGATTTCTGCTAATGGTTCTCAAATGAAGATTAAATATGAATTAAATAATGCTCATGTTTGCCATGATAATATCTGTTTCAAGATTCCTTCTGTTTTAGTCAAAAATATGACTGATAAAGTGATTCTTGGTTTGCCTTTTATAAATGCTTTGTATCCTTTTCTTGTTGAACATGATGGTATTACTACTGACCCTTTTGGTCAAAAAGTAAAATTCAAATTTGCTTCAAAATTTGAGATTGATACTGATAATGCTTCCAATTTAATCATGCTAAAATCAAACATCTTAATTTCCTTCAGCAAGAAGTCAGATACAAGAAAATTGCTGAACAACTTTCCAATATTGTTGCAATCGAAAATTGATAATTTTCAAAAATTGTTAGTTGATGATGTTTGCTCTGATATTCCTAATGCCTTTTGGCATAGGAAGAAACATATTGTTGACTTGCCTTATGTTAAAGATTTTGATGAGAAAAACATTCCCACTAAGGCTCGTCCAATTCAAATGAATGCTGAAACTGTTGAATTTTGGAAAAAAGAAATCCATGATATTGGAGAAAAAATTGATTAGGAATAGCAAGTCCCCTTGGTCTTGTTCTGCTTTCTATGTTCAAAAAAATGCTGAAATTGAGAGAGGAACCCCTCGTTTGGTTATCAACTATAAACCTTTGAACAAGGTTTTAGATGGATAGGTACCCTATTCCTAATAAGAATGATCTGGTCATAGGTTGTGTGAGGCGATGGTGTTTTCTAAGTTTGATATGAAATCTGGGTTCTGGCAAATCCAGATCAGTGAAAAGGATAGATACAAAACTGCTTTTACCACCCCTTTTGGCCATTACGAGTGGAATGTGATGCCCTTTGGTCTTAAAAATGCCCCTAGTGAGTTCCAAAACATTATGAATGATATTTTCAACTGCTTCAGTCACTTGACCATTGTTTATATTGATGATGTTCTTCTCTACTCTAGCTCTATTGATGAACACTAGAAACATTTGTATTCGTTTCTAGATACTATTAAGAGAAATGGTCTTGTTGTCTCGGCCAAGAAAATCAAACTGTTTCAAACAAAAGTTCGCTTCCTTGGCTATGACATCTCTGAAGGACAAATTCGTCCTATTGATAGAGCTATACAATTTGCTGATAAATTTCCTGATATTATTACTGATAAAACTCAGCTCCAAAGATTTCTTGGATCATTGAATTATGTTGCTGATTTCTATAAGGATATGAGGAAACAATGTAAACCTCTTTTTGATCGGTTAAAAAGCAATCCTCCATCTTGGTCTGATGTCCATACTTCCCTTGTTAAACAAATCAAATCTCATGTTAAGACACTGCCGTGTCTTGGTATTCCCACTGTTGATGCTTTCAAAATCGTTGAAACCGATGCCTCTGACATTGGTGGTATTCTGAAACAGAGAGTTTCTCCTGAGTCAC
This sequence comes from Quercus aquifolioides, assembly GCA_019022515.1. Lineage (NCBI taxonomy): Eukaryota > Viridiplantae > Streptophyta > Magnoliopsida > Fagales > Fagaceae > Quercus > Quercus aquifolioides. Next base: position 36,520,196 of record CM032328.1, read on the forward strand.
CTGAACAAATTGTTCGTTTTTATTCTGGAATCTGGAATAATGCACAGTTAAATTATAGTACTATTAAAAAGGAAATTTTATCTATAGTATTATGTATTTCAAAGTTTCAAAGTGATTTGTTAAACCAAAAATTTTTGTTACGAATTGATTGCAAAAGTGCTAAGTATGTTATTGAAAAAGATGTTGAAAATATTGCTTCAAAACACATTTTTGCCAGATGGCAAGCTATTTTAAGTGTTTTTGATTTTGATATTGAATATATTAAAGGATCTCAAAATTCCATCCCTGATTTCCTTACCCGTGAATTTCTGCAGTGTTCCAATGGCAAGTAGAAGGTCGAAAGACAAGACACCTGCCACTGTTAATCCAACTGTTAAAACTGAACCTGTTCCTCTTTGGACATTGTTAACCGTTTCACCTCACTAGGTACTATCCCTAAGCCCAATTACTCCTCTGTTCTTGCTTCTTGTTATGATCCTTATGCTATTACCCCTGTTAACCGACCTATTAAGACTGTTTTCCCTAAGTTCCAACATTCCTCAATACATCAAGAAACAATATTTTCAAAACATGTTTTATATTGAACCTAACAGAGCCTCAATTTCTGATCCTCTCAAACTTGCTAAAAGCTATTTCCCTCCAAGATTTCACTGGATCCCTGAGCATAAAGATAAGAATCTAAATTATTATTCTGATCTCTTGCGTAATGAGAAATCTATCATTATTAACACCATTTCTGACAAAATTGATACCTCCAAAATTATTTACCACAGTGTTTACATTGTCAATGTTATAACTGAAGAAAAATGGGGTCCTTCCCCCAGTTTTACCAAAACAATGCCCTCTTCTCCCATCCCCTATTCCTACTATGATTACATCACTGCTTGGTCAAGATTTATGCTTCACCAGAATGAAAACATGTCTCATTCCTGGTTTGTTAACTTTGATAAAAATTTCACTGGATCTCTGCCTCTTTGGTTCATCCGCTGGTGGTCTCAATATGGCCCTCTTAATGAAATATTTCCTGAACCATTACTTAATGCTTTTGAATGTTTCAAGAAGTTTCATAAGGTTGATGCTCATGGTGCTAAGTTCCCGCCTTTGCTCCACTTTGTTAAACGTTTCAAGATACCTTGGATATTAAAATGGCAGTATGAAAAAGATGGTGATGTTCTCGCCAGACACTGGTATGTGAAATGGTGGGGTAAATTCCCTCATGCTCAGAAAATTATTGCTACAATCTCCAGAGATTCTTCATCTCCGGCTGTTCTCCCTATTGCTAAGGATTGTTCACATGGTCAATCCCCTGTCCTTGAGGCACATGCTTCCTCTTCTAATCTGTTAAAGCATCTGCTAAACCTAGAAAAGTGAGTTCTCCTTTGGATGAAATCCGCAAGGACCCTGAAGCTCTCGATGCCTCATTAAAATGTTAAAAGAGAAAGAGCTGGTTTGGATGATGAAAGGTCCTCTGAAGGTTCTGTTACAAAAGATCCCTACCCTTACAATGAAGATGGTTTGGACATGATGAAGATGATGCTGATGACCTAGCTCAAAATTGAATGATTCACCCTATTTGTCTGGCCTGCACAAGGCCAAGGCATTACTGTTCTTTCCCATGCTGGATATGCTACTGTTGACTCCCATGCTATAATAATGTCCTGAAAAGGAGATTCTTTATGTTCCAAGACTGCTTCAAATATTCCGAGTCCTCCTTCGGCATGCTTTTACTGTTCATGTTACTTTTACTGTTCATGTTACCTTTACTGTTCAAAATATTGCCTATTTAAGGGGGGTTGTCCCTTAAGTTAGAATCAGATTTTATTTGAGAATTTTCTTCTTAGAGCTTCTTGAGAGAGCTTTCTTCCTAGAAGCCTTCTTTGAGAGAATTCCTTGTTATCTACTACTACCTTGTTCACCTTGTTCCTACTACTACCTTGTTTCTACAAGCCTTGTAACTAGGACTAGTTCAAGCTTTGTAACTGTTAATCTGTTCTGAGATCTTGTATTCACTACTACTACTGTAAGTGTTTAACTTTACTTTCAATAAGAAGTATTTTCAGTTTATGTTCATTATATTACTTGTTGCTCCCGTTACCATGGCGGATTACCGCCCGGTACGGTTCTAAATTGCTTTTATTTACTTTGAACTATTTTGTTATATATTGCTTGGCAGGTTCTACCGCCCTATTATTACTTTGCTTGTGATCATTATTTTGCTTACATTACTTTCAACATATATTATATGTGCTTCCGTTCTCTTCCCTTCAGCTGTGCGTCCCCTTCCCCCTTTATGATCTGTGCTTCCGTCTCTCTTCCCTTCAGCTGTGCGTCCCCTTCCCCTTTATGGTATCAGAGCCATTCTTTTCTGGCCGGTGATAGTGTTGTTGTGTCTTTGTTTCTTGTCCGTGCTTGTCTGAACCTTTGGTGCTCCGTTGTTGTGTCTCCTTCTTACCGTCGTTGGCGCCACCCTAGACGTAAAGTGAATTCCCAGAACCTGACTGTAAGGCCCGTTTGAGCCAAGAGAGGGCGTGTAGGGCATGTTTGTGGTATAGGGTTGCTTAGGGTATGTGTTACGAAATGCAACGGTTGTGATACCATAAAGGGGGCTTTCCCCACGATTAGACACGGCTTAGGCGGGGAGGCATACCTATCGTTCCAAGGCTCCGCCATCCCGCTTGGGCCGTAATCAGCACTGCCTTTAGGGCTCATGCCGACAGAGGATCTAACCTGGTACCCTACTGTATCACGCACAAAGGCGCCGGTCATACAAGAGCCGTTCCTTAATCCCCGTCAGGGACGTGAGAACTCTGACCACGGGGAATACCCGGTACAGTAGTAGTAGTGAATCTTACTGTAAGTGTTTAACTTTACTTTCAATAAGAAGTATTTTCAGTTCATTATGTTCATTATATTACTTGTTGCTCCCGTTACCATGGCGGATTACCGCCCGGTACGGTTCTAAATTGCTTTTATTTACTTTGAACTATTTTGTTATATATTGCTTGGCAGGTTCTACCGCCCTATTATTACTTTGCTTGTGATCATATTATTTTACAATTACCTTCAACATATATTATACTGTGCTTCCGTCTCTCTTCCCTTCAGCTGTGCGTCCCCTTCCCCCTTTATGGTATCAGAGCCATTCTTTTCTGGCCGGTGATAGTGTTGTTGTGTCTTTGTATCTTGTCCGTGCTTGTCCGAACCTTTGGTGCTCCGTTGTTGTGTCCCCTTCTTACCGTCGTTGGCGCCACCCTAGGTGTAAAGTGAATTCCCAGAACCTGACTGTAAGGCCCGTTTGAGCCAAGAGAGGGCGTGTTGCTTAGGGTATGTGTTACGAAATGCAACGGTTGTGAGAAAAACATGATAACTGAGTGTTAAAACTAGGATAGTATGGATAAGTTGTGGAGATCCAACTCCTCTATCAGCTCCAGGACTGGTTGTCCTCCTGATATTGTAAATGAAGAAGATCACACTGTTGAAGATAATGAGCTTCCAGATTTCCGAAACTGGAACATTCCCAAAGTTGATACTAAAACTGTTTACAAAACCAGTTGGGCTGAAACCACTTTTTATCCCATTTACAAAGTGAGAACTGTTGAACAAATATTTTCTATTTCGAAAATTCATGAAAAATGTTGCTTGTTTTCCAAAAGAAATATTAATGACTTTATTGCTAAAAAACAAAGTTATTTGCATATTGGTATGGTTCAAGTTGCTATTAAACCACTCACCCGAAAGGGTATCAATGCTTCTGTTCTCATGTGTTTGCGTGATGCTAGATTTAAGCACTTTAAAGACAGCATCCTTGGTATGATTACTGCTTCTTTGTATGATGGTCCTGTTTATTTTAACTGTTATCCTGATCTTACTCTTGCTTTAGATGATCCTAATATTGTTAAAGCTTTGACTCTGAATATTGCTTCTTCTGGTTATATCATGGATGAAGGTAGTAAACCTTTTGCTTTGATCTACCGAATTTATTACAGATTGTTGGGTACTCAGTTAAATCCTGGTTGTTTAAATCATAGAGAACCCTCTGGTAAAACCATGTTAATTCAATGTTCAACTCCTGATGCTAAAGTTCAAGTTCCAAAAATGATTCAATGGCAAGATATTAAGCTTCCCAATGAATGGTTGTTGGAACAAGAATCCCCTATTG